>JABSTT010001927.1:0-61096 GCA_013339685.2 Hyalomma asiaticum
CTCCAGAAAGTCTTAGTTTTTTGGTAGACAGTAAACATTGTTTATGTTTGAAGCAGGTTGGTTTTTTTTTCAAGCAAAGGCAAAGTCTTAATATGTCTTGAGGTCATTGATAGACTTCAAAGAGAGCCTTCCAAAATTTCGGGCCCCAACAGAGAGTAGTCTACGATAAATTTGCATCAGTACAGCAGGGGGCAACTTTTATTTCTTAAATGTCCTTCTGCCTAGACATCGTTACCGTAACTACATGTTATGCATGCCTTCTTAGATACGGGCTCTCAGCCTTTGCACATTGCTCTCCGGCACGTGAGCATGAGTGAACCTTGGAGTGACGCCGGCGCGCCGGAGCCGAGGCACTTCATGTTACACGTTCATCGACCCGGGACGAGTTGCCTCACAGTGATGCAACATGGCGCAAGAGTTCATTGCCGCGTCCACATGCGCGCCTTCACAACAATGGGCCAACGCCGCGACAATGCAGGCGCCCGACGACAGCAACAGGCGGTCCTCCACTGGCCGAAAATGACAGCACCTCTGCGGGCCCGCTGATTGGACGATCATCACTTCACCGGTCCTAGTTCGGAATTCGCTAAAGATGACGTGAGGTGATGCTTTATAAGCGGAAGAACAATCGACATCAAGAGAAAGGGAGATGAGACTGAGACTGAGATACGTCTTGCTGTCTTGAGCCGCAGCGTACGATATGCTGCCAGCCTAAATCATGAACTATTTACTCATTTATAACATTGTCTCAAAATGTGAATAGACCGTTTGCTTTCTAAGTCCCAATCAATCTCGACCAACTCTCGCACACGACCCCCAGATCAAATAACTGGTGGCAGTGGTGGGATGGAATCTCGATCCAAAGAGTTTTGAGCCACTCTGAGGAGCCCTTGATCCAAGAAGTTCTCAGCGACAAGGAAGAGACTCCGGAAGGCCTGAAGAACTGGACACGGCAATAAGGAAGAACCTTCAACCAGGGAGTGCTAAGCAACTGGGAAGAGCGAGAGAGTTGGGTCCTCAACCCAGGGAGTCCTGAGCAACTGGGAAGAGAGACCAAGTTCAGTCTTAGCGCCCAGAGCCCTGAGCAACTGGGTGCAGCGGACAGTTGAACCGGACGGAATGGTGCGGTGTCCGTGGGTGAGTGTATGGCTTTTTCTTTTCAATCGCCACACTTCAAAACTTGTCCGTTTATTTTGATTGTTCTGTGAATCGGCTAATTCGTAGCAATTGCGTGTTTGCACAAATTGTAGGAACAATTTAAACCACCGGTCACAACAGCTGAAATGGATCTGAGGAGGTTGACGAGGTCGGACTTGGTGTGCAATGAGCTGGGAGTTGATGCGGACAACAATTTCAAAAAACCCGGTACCCTAAAGGCAATTAAAGAAAACGGCAATGAGGAGGAGAGAATTTTGATTGCTTGGGAGGCCGTACAGAAAGCGCAAAAGCACGAGCGAGAAAAGAAGGAACGCGAGCGAGGACGTGAGAGAGAACGGCAGAAGCACGAAAAATCGATGGCGGAGATAAAGGTTCAAATCCTGAAGATCACATAAGATCACATGCAGCAGTCGGTACTGAAGGGGACAACCTTGTGAGACCAAGTGAGATCGAGCCAAGTCGAATGGACCAGTGGATTAAGCCATACAAGCTGGAAGAAGACATCGCTTTGTTCTTGGTTCAGTTTGAGAGAACGTGCAAGAGGTATATCAATTAGCTCCAAGTACTTGATCACATCGGTTGGTTACTTTGTTATCTTGTGAGGCGGCGAATGTAGTTGCTAGATTGAGCGCCAGCGATGCGGATGACGCGCAAGTAAAGGCAACAATCTTGAGGAGGTACCGAATTTCCCAAGAGGCAGCGGTTCAGAGAAGCGAGCAAAAACAGCAATGCGGACTACTCTTACGTCCAATACGGTTTGAAGACAAACCTTGTGGAGTGGCCTAAGTGAGCTGACGTCTACGAAAGTAGAGACAAAATTGTGGAGTGTATATGTCTCGAGCAATTCTACCGCAGCATTCCACCGTCAGCGAGACTTTGGGTGGAAGATAGAGAGGGCGTACACGCAGTACACAAGGCGGCAGTGCTAGCTGATGGGTGCGTGATGCGATGAAAGCTCGCTATGGAGGAGGAGCGTTCAATTGCAAGAGATAATCCGTGAAGGTATAGCCATCCACAAAAGCAGACACAGGTCAAAACTATCGAGAGGTTCGAGACCGCTAAAGTGGCACCGAATAGCGGAGTCAGTAGCTCTGTAGCAGAAGATAGCAAGAAGGTTGATCCTCGAAAATTCGAGAGCAAACGGCCCTGCCGATGTCACAACTGCCAGGACCTAGGTCACTTTGCGGCGGAGTGCAAGAAAAAATGCCAGTACCGCTTTCCTACGGGGACGGGAATGAAGAAAGCTTGGAGCTTCTCCGCCAGACATACAGGAGTTATGCGTTAACAGGAAACCCTGTAGGATATTAAGAGACAGTGGAGCAACTGTGGACCTCTTTCGTCTTTTTTTTGTAAACGCAGATGATTATACAGGGAAGTTAACCTGGATTAAGTCAGTACTCGAAGAAAACAGCGCTTGCTTACCAATAGCACGAGTGATAGAATCCAGTCCTTTCGGAGACTTGGAGACCGAGGCAGCCATTTCGAAGACAATGCCCATGGAATACCCGCATCTCTTTTCAAACCATTCAGAGCGTTTCCTACGAGAGCGAAGTCAGGAATCTTGAGAAGGAAATGTGCAGGCCTTAACGCGCAACCTAACTCCGCGGCGGAAAAACCAAACAGCGCGGTAGCCGACGCGGCGCGAAAAGTGATCCGTGTGGAACACTCGCCCCGCGAAGCAACCGAGTCAAATAAAACAACAGAAGGCGAAAATAGCTCCGCACTTCCACCTACCTTGGATGGCCTCGACAGGCCTCTAGTAAACAGAGAGTCGCTCAGCGCCGAGCAACAGAAGGACGTGACTCTTGCCCGTTTACATTTCGACGCGCAAGAAGGCCTTTCTAAGCGGAACATAAGCATTCAGAATAAAGGAGGATTGCTGTACAGGCACTACAAAGATCGAAGAGGCAGGACTTCAGATCAATTGATCGTTCGGAGAAGTATCGGGCGGATATTCTGAGTCTGTACCACGTAAGTAGCTGGTCGGGTCACCATGGGATAAGCAAAACAAAGGAGAGACTTCTGTTGGAATATTACTGGCCAGGGCGCTTTAAGGATTTGGAAACTTATGTGAGGTGCTGTGACGCTTGTCAACGAGTTCGGAAGCCGGGAGATAAACGGAAAGCGCCTGTAATGTTGGTTCCTTTAAATACGAAGCCATTCCGTCGTCTGGTAACTGAAGCTGTAGGACCTTTGCCGCCCAGCCGATCAGGGTGCAGATACCTGTTAACTATGGTCTGTCCGGCGACAAAGTTTCCAGAGGCCATTCCTTTGCAGGATCTGAGCTCTACCGAGATAGTGGACTATCCACTTTTGCACGAATCGGTTTTCCTGCGGAAATTCAAACCGACCGGCGGACAGTATCTATGAGTGCCTTAACCACAACTTTCTTAGAGAGGTGCGGGGTGAGACTCATACACAGCTCGGTGTACCATCCACAATCAAACAGTGTGGAAAAAAGGCACTCGGTGCTTAAGAGAGTCTTACGTGCATTGTGCCATGAACACAAAGCAGATTGGGAGGCTTGTCTACCGGCGACACTGTTTGCGTTGAGAACGGTCCGACATAACTCAACTGGGTTCACACCTTCAGACCTAGTGTATGGCCGTACGCTTCGTTCCCCCTTACAATGATAAGGGAAATGTGAGAAGGAACAGGCGAAAGTCAATCAGTGGTGAGTTACGTCTTAGATCTTTTGGATCGTTTGAGTGCCTGGCGCGAATTGGTGGAAGAGAACTTAAAGGAGACCCTAAAGACTGCCAGAGCTTACTATGAGAGGAATGCGCGTAAGCATACTTTTAAGGCAGGCGACTTGGTCATGGTCTTAAAGCCTTCACGAAGAAACAAACTCGAGGTGCAGTGGGACGGATCCGTCAGGGTGACCCAAAAGATCTCTGAGACGAACTATATCTTAGAATTTTCTGGAAAAAGAAAAAAGGGAATAATTTATTACTGCAACTTAATGAAACCCCACTTTTGAAGGGAACAAGTCGTCAACGTAGTGGTAAATGCGGAAGAGGTAGCGACCGAGCTTCTAGCCTTAGAACCGAAACAGGCGGCGAGCGCTCTGTTGACGACATCATGGAGGTGTCGGCGAACAAACTGTCTCCCAGTGACTGTCAAGTAGACGACCTTCGTAAAATCTTGGAACAATTTCACGAGTGCTTCAGTAGCCGACCGAGGAGAACAACACTCATAACTCACGAGATTGAGTTGACGTCAGACAAGCTTATAAAGTCCAAACCGTATCGTGTGTCACCTCGTCAGCGAGAGAAAAAATAGAGGTACAAATGAAACGAATGCTTGAACTGGGAATCACTGAACCAGCCGAAGGTGACTGCACTTCGCCGATGATACTTGTAGAGGAGAGCGCAAAGGAGCCGCGACCGTGTGTGGACAATAGGAAGGTAAACGCGATAACGAGAGACCAACTTCATCCGATACCTAACAGAAGAGCGAGTCGGGCGGCTGAGCGGAGCCAAATATATTTCGACACTTGACTTAGTGAGGGGATACTGGCAGGTTCCCTTGTCAAAAAGTGCAAGTCGCTACGCAGCCTTCACTTCACCGCATGGCACAGTTAGACAACTACTGCTGAGTATCGGGCTGAAGAACACTCAGTTTAGCTTCTCGAAGCTCATGGATATTGTTTTGAAGGATCTGCAAGAGTACGCGATCCCTTATCTAGATGACATCGCGATCTTTTCCGAAAGCTAGAATGAACATTCGGAGCACCTAAGGACAGTATTGGCCCGTCTACGAGACGTAAGTCTCACGGTAAAGGCCGAAAAGTGCAACTTCGGGTGTTCGCAGGATACTTACTTGGGACATATCATAGGACAAGGAAAGCGGAGGCCCTATCACTAGCTCTTCCCAACCGCCGACGAAGACTGGTGTCAGGGCTTTCCTGGGGCTAGTGGGATATTACCATTGGTATATTCAAAATTTCTCGCAGCTGGCGAGCCCCTTGACAACGCCCTCAGAAAAGGAGAGCCAGAAAAGGTTCAGTGGAGTGAGACAAGAGAAAGCGCGTTTCAGAAGCCGAAAAGATTTCTGAGTTCAGGACCCGTGCTTCGGAGCCCCGATTATTCTAAGGAATTTATCGTTCAGTGCGACACTAGCGAGCGTGGGTTAGGGGTTGTCCCGAGTCAACTGGGGGAAGACGCGGAAGAACATTCGGCACTGTATGCTAGCCTTAAATTAACGTGCCGTGAGGAGGCCTACAGCGCTTCGGAAAAAGAATGCGCCTGCTTGGTTTGGGCTGTGCAGAAGTTATCATATTATCTGTGTGGCGCCCAGTTCACCGTCGAAACTGACCACTGTCCTTTAACATGGCTCAGACACATATCTGCTAAAAACGGACGACTACTCAGATGGAGCTTAATCCTCCAAGAATGTAACTTCACACTCCGCTACAAAAAGGGCAAGTTAAATGGAAACGCGGATTCTTTGAGTCGCTTGTTTCAGTAAAGCGATGTTTTGACTTCCTCCATTGCATATAAGAAGTTTGTTTTTCGGGATGGAGGTCATTATCGTAACTTCGAAACGTTGTATATATATATCAAGAGTTTCATCATATATTTAGTTTTCTCAAGTTTCTTGTGCTGCAATGGCTTGTGGAGCTTGTCGGCACTTTAGGAGATATAGAAAGCTGTTTAGAGTGGTGGTTGGCACATGAATATACCAAAATGGGAGACAAAAATGTGCGCTGTTTATTTTTATGTTTCTCTGGTCTGGCGAGTCAAAGGTCGAGGGCCTGCACTTGCATGCGGGCTGCGCTATGTTGTTTGGTTTGTGTGACCTGCGCTCTCCAGGCCACGGGATCAAAGAGGTCACCATACAAATGTCACCGCCAGTGTCACCTCCAGTGTGTATGGCAGAGTGACGCCTGCGGATGCATGGAATTATCCAAAAGTTATAGCCGCTCTGCTGAAAAGATTCAGGTTAACTGTAAATGGCTTCCGAGACAACTTCAGGACGGGAAAGCCCGCTGATGGAGAGACTGCTGCGGATTGCGCTGCGCGGCACTGGCACTATTTTCACCGGTGGCCGGAACATTCAGAGATTCAACAGGAGTACGGTGCACTTACATGGCTTCTCATTAAGGAGAAAGAGAGAAAACCAAAGCTACTCAGTGACATGCTGGAAGTAGCAGATAAGTTTTTCGAAGTGCTGGGAGGAACCAACCTTGCCAATATCAGAAAAGGGGGACGGGAAGATGTGAAGCATTCGGCCCTGAAGAAAAAAGGAACCCTCCGAAACCTGTTCAGGAGGTGTTTGCTGTGTAAACGTCTGGCACCCCGAGTGAGCGATTGCCGAACAAATTTTTCTTGCCCTATTATTGTGATGTGTTTTAAATGCGCACAGATCGATCACAAACCGGCTAGTCTCAGAATCGAGCTAAGGAAGTTCAGTAGGTACCACGTGGACATGCACCACCGACAGAGCAAGAAGAAGCTGTTGAACGATTTTGATAATTGAAGAACGAGAAGAAATTTCCGATCGTTGGTGCTATAAGGACTGCACGCCCCGGATCTCTGGTTAAGGATGTGCCATCACTTAGTGGGAACGTGGCAGGAAAGCGTGTAAGCTTGCTACGGGACATGCGCCGCAGCGCGGTAATTGTGCGGAAGAGTTTGGTGCGCAACCATGAGCTCAGAGATGCAAAAGGATTTGTTTGCCGGATTGACGGCATGTCGAGGAAGCTTCTTTAACCGAAAGTAAAGGTCGAAACCCCCTACTACAGTGTGAAAGTCAGCGCTGTGTGTATGGAGAAGCCAGTTTATGATCACATTGTGGGAAACAACGACGGTACGCGAGGCCTTAATGATCCGAAGCCTTGATATGGAAAGCCGAAGAGTGAACGTCACCGGGAACCACCAACAGCGGAACCGAACACGAAGAAAGCTGTGACTCGAGCTCTAACTAATTTCGAAAGAAAACCAGTCGAGCGTCCTGTTATGCTGCACTCCGAGAATATTTCGGCATGAACTTGCATCGATGCAAAGGAGACCCGGAAACAGGGAGATGCTGCCACTAACGTGACGCCGATTACTGAAATTCAGTCGGACGAAAAGCTCGGTAACAGCGTAAGCTTAATAAACGTTCTGACAATGGGAATAAAACACTGAGGGAGGAAACTCAGGGGACTGCAAATTTCATCGCCGTCGGCACAGCGTCGCGAGCAGGGACTGCAAATCGAATCGGCGTCGGCACAGCATTGCGAGCATATGGACGAGGTTTGTTTACCGCAGCAGCTAACGCCGAGATTGACTCGCAAGAAGAGAAAAAGGAACAGAGGCATAAGTAGAAAGCAGTCTCGAGATCCGCCAACTAGGTACCCATTAGAACTGTGAAGCTGTATGTTGTGAATAATTACAAGTGTTTGTGTTGAGTGAAACAACCTCCTCGTGTATCGTTCTATATGTTGCCCTGTGATATTATGTGAATTTTGGGAAATTCAGGTGTCTAGCGCTTTGTGAAGCGAAATTAGTGTGTTTCGTTTACGCAATGTTTACGGAAGCTTTTCGTTTATGCAAGCTTTTACGCAATGTATTATTGCGATAGCAATTATATGGACAGTCTCGGCTGGTTTTTGCCGTCCCCGTCGCCGCCGTCATGAACCGCAAATGTATAAGGATGCATATATATATAAAAGTCCCAAAGAAAAATAATTCGGATAACTGCTTGCGACGCGCCGAATCGAACCAGGAACCGCTCACTCCGCAGCGCGTGGTGCTAACCACTACGCCACGAAGAGCAGAAGCTTCGAGGAGCTAACGGCGAGCCTTATAAGCACACCCCTTACCGCTGGCAGGACTCAGAGACGGCAAGCCTTATAGCGTTTCTTCATTACCAGCGAGATAGCGCGAGGAGCGCGACGGGCAGCCGCCTTTGCAACAGGAGCGCTGTTCAAACTGAGAGTATCCATTGAGACAGCTTATTCGCGCTCGTTCGGTGTACATCTCTGCGTTCGTTTCGTGCGTGCTTCACTTGATAGTTCGCCCTCATCTTGTGTTTGTTCATTTAGCGGCCTCCCCTAGCTTTGTATGTGTAGCTTTGTGAAACGCTACGCTACGTATAAAGCTCTTGGTACCGGCACCACCCACGGGAGACGCTCACTTAGCAAGTGCATGTTTCCTGCAATTAATATTGCTCCTGAATCTGCGAGCCTCACTTTGTATAGCATTGCAGTTTCTTGCTATCGCATTCATTGCTTCGCCCTTGCGGCGAAACTGTGACTTTTGTGAAGGTATACTTCTGGAACTTGTGTGCGTGATTTGTTGTGAACTGACGTGATGAGCCCTGCATGTCTGGAGTGGTTTGGTTAGATTCTCCTGCCTACTTATGTGCAATAGGACTGTGATCACGACTTGTGAAACTTTGCGTGGTGTATTTCTGTGTGTGCACTCTTTTGCGTGTTTTAGAATATTGTTTCATAATGTTCTTAAAGTAGGGGGCAACGTGCAAAAAAGAGTGCCCACTTTGCCGAAGGGTGTCAAGTTAGACACAGAGGACCGAAAAACAACAAAGGAAAACGGCGCGCGCAGAAGAGATTCAAGGTGCCCAAGGTCAAGCAGCAGCTGAAGGTCACCCAGGAATTCGGCCCTTTGGTTGTGTCATGCCTACGAGATGCGTAAAGGCTTGATGGTCAGTAAATAGAGTAAATTTCGCTCGTTCCATGTAATTTCAGAAATACTTCAATGCTTTTAGAAAAGCCAAAGCTTCTTTTGTTTGGTCGTATAATTCACTTCAGGAGGTTGCAATATCTAGCAGTAGTGACCGTGCAACGTGGTTCATCTAATGGTGAGATCACGACTGCTCCTGATAAAGTATTGCGTCTGTTGTATAGTGCGGCGCGTCACTAAACAGCACGATAGATTTAGGAAAGTCCAGTATACGAAGAAGAGGATGTGGTTACATTAGCGGCACCAGTTTGTTATAGGCGTGAGACGTTTGAGAAAGCTAGTCTCTGATATACAATCCTTTATGAAAGACCTGAAATATCTAGCTAGACAGAGCAACACTCACAGAAAATGGACATCATACAGCTTCGCCAACTTTGAAATCCGGTCAACCGAATCGTGGCTTTGTGCTTTTGCTAGACGTGCCCAAGACCCACTTGAGGAAGACAAGATGGGCTTGCAGCAATGCACTTTTCTTGAAGATCGCTTAATCTGAGCTTACCTGAAAGCATTCAAGGCGCGCAAAAGGCAAGTCCGATACTCAGCTTCAGTCTTTGAAAAAACTATTACATCGTCCGTGCAAACATTGTCGGGTATAATTTTATACCGTTCATGATCTTTTTGAACCAAGCCAGAAGATTCCTCTACGCAAATTGCAGGCGATTTTACTCACGAAGTCAAATGGTATGGTGAAACTGGTGTACTTTGAGACCTCAGTCAGTGGGAACCACAAGAGGCCTTTCGAGAGGACAGTACAAGAAAACGAGCCATATCAACCTGTTGAATTAAGAATATTATAAAGGGCCGTTTAATCTGGCCGACCACGAGCTGCGAAGACGAAGATCGGATCGTCCAGGTGATATGTACAGATGAGGAAGCAATAAAAGAGATGATGATATCTAGAGGTGAAGAAGAGTCATAGGAAAACAACAACAACAGATCGCGCTCACATTAATGTCCTGCCACAGTGGAAGTGGACGCCCGGCCGCGAATTATCATGAAACCCCGTGCGTGTGCGGTTTCAATCGGGGAACATGAAAAATCTCGGTATCCCGGCAACGGAAGTCTGAATGGATTCGGAGCGGTGATACGCGGTAAAAAACAGGGGGTGTATTTTCAATGACCATGTAAGGTCCAATAAAATGTCTGGCAAATTTTTCGCACAAGCCGGAAACGCGCACTGGAGTCCATAGAAGACTTCATCACCAGGGGAAAAGTCACAGGGCGGTGAGTCGAGTCGCAGCGATCTTTCCGAACTTCTTGAGAGATGCTGGTGTTGATGCGAGCCCGATGACGGCAATCCGCGAGAAGAGACAAAATCTGCTCGGAAAAAAGGCGTCTCTGAGAGTGCAGGAGCTGCTGTAAGTAGCGACAGTTCTAGTGGTAAACTTATGGAGCGGCCATACACTAGGAAAAATGGAGAAACGCCGGTGGTACGTTGTACAGCCATATTGTAAGCGAATGTGACGAACGACAGGATTACGTCTCATTTGGTGTAGTCGGGGCGGATGTACATGGCAATCATGTCGGATAGAGTACGATGCAAATGCTCTGTCAAGAGGTCTGCGGATGACAGTTCGAGGTGGTCTTTTGGACGGTGTTGGTGGCACGCTGAACTTCGGTAAGAGGGTACGATAGGAAGGACACAGTAGCTCAGGAGAACGTGCTTGGCTCCGTGTCGTAGAAAGGTATCGGACAGAAAGAAATCGGCGAATTCAGCGGCGGTACCAGATTGGAGGCATGCCATCTCCGCGTAGCGTGTCAGGTGGTCCACGGCCGTATTAATCCAACGACTGCCATTTGAGGTCTTGAGAAATGGACCGTACAAGTCTATTCCGACGACTTCTAAAGGCGCAGCGGGGCAAGGAAGAGGTTGCGAAAAACCAGCAAAGCAGTCGTAGGTCATTTGCGGCTTTGACAAAGAGCGCATGATGTGGCGCACTAGGTGACGGTGGAGGACAGGCCGGGCCAGGCGCACCGACTTCGTATTCTGTCGTACACGTTATGAAATACCAAATGACCTGCCGTCTCATCACCGTGAAATGCTTCGAGTGCCTCGCGTTGCAAAGAACGCGGTATCACGGGGACCCACTCTTTGCCATCGACGTGACCGATATAGCGATGCAAGGCCCCATCTTGAAGCTTCAGCTATTTGAGCTGACTACGAAGCCGGGCATCTGGAGGTGCAGAAGAACCTTGCATGCGCTCCGATAGTACGGGTCAGTCTGTTGGTTCGAGGCGAGGGCAGATTGGTGGTCAGGTTGCAGCCAGTCGAGCGCTGACATGGATAAGGTGCGTTACTACAGCTAGGTCATGCCAAGTCATTATTGCTCGGCAAAGGTTGGCGAGGTAGCGCGTTGGCGTCTTGGTGGCTATTTCCGGACCTGCAGATTATGCCGAAGTCATACTCCCGCAAACGTATCACCCATCGACCATGGCGACCCGATAAGTTCTTAAGCGATGAGAGCCAGCACAGTGCATTATGGACGGTAGCGACTGTGAAGTGGCGGCTGTAGAGGTATGGGCGAAATTTCTGCACGGCTCAAACAACAGCGAGGCACTCCTGTTCGGTTATAGGACAATTTTTCTCTGCTGCGTTCAACGTACGATTTGCCTAAGCGACGACTCGATCACGCGAAGTGTTGTCACGCTGCAAGAGAACAGCGCCCAGACCATGACTGCTGGCGTCAGTGTGAAGGATAGTGGCTGCACTTTGGTCAAAGTGGGACAATACGGCGTCCGACGTTACAGCGTGTTCCAGCTTCAGGAACGCACCTTCAGAATCGTCCGACCAAGCGAA
This sequence comes from Hyalomma asiaticum, assembly GCA_013339685.2. Taxonomy (NCBI): domain Eukaryota; kingdom Metazoa; phylum Arthropoda; class Arachnida; order Ixodida; family Ixodidae; genus Hyalomma; species Hyalomma asiaticum. The sequence continues at coordinate 11,644 of JABSTT010001927.1, forward strand.
TGGTGCATTGTTTGAGAGGAGTTGATGGAGCGGAGATGCAATCATAGCGAAGTTGCGTATGAACCGCCGGAAGTAGGAAGCCAGTCCGAGAGAACGGCGTAGATCTTCTTGGCGCCGAGGACGGGGACATTCCACGACGGCGGAAAGTTTCTCAGGGTCTGGTCGAATGCCGTCTTTGCTGACTAGGTGCCCTAGCACTTTGATGGACTTGCTTGCGAAAGTAAATTTATTCGCACAGAGCTGTAGCACTTGTTCGACACGCTCCAGGTGTTCAGCAAATGTGGTTGAAAATACTACAATATCGTTGAAGTAGCACAGACAGGTCCTCAGTTTTAACCCACGAAGGAAAGTATCGATCATACGTTCGAAGGGGGCAGCCGCATTACAGAGTCCGATAGGCACTAAACTCACACAGTCCATCTGGCGTGGCACAGCCTGTTTTCTCCTTGTCGGACTCTGACACGGGTATTTCCCAATCGCCCGATCTAAGTTCAAGACTGGAGAAATACACGGCCTCATGTAAAGAATCTAGTGCATCGTCGATCCTTGGCAAGGGATATTCATCCTTGCGCGCAATTTTGTTTAAGGCACGGTAATCAACACAAAAAGGCACGGACCTATCTTTCATCAGCACTAGGACGACTGGGGAGTACCGGGGACTCGAAGAGGGTCATATGATGTTCCATCGAAGCATGTATGACACGTTTTTTTCTCGATAATCCTGCGCTCTGTGTGAGACACACGATATGGCCGCCGGTGAAAAATGCGGGAGCTGTCGGTCTGTATGCGATGAGTTTACTGCAGCAGTCATACCCAGGGCCGCCGAGTTAGTCGAACAGAGAGTGGTGTTTTTTCAACAGGGCGAGAAGGTCTTCGCTCCGTGCAGGTGCCAGATCAGGGCTTATGGTTGCCGATAGTGGTAAGGAAGAGGTAGTTGGTGGCGGCAACATTGACTCCAGTAGGCTGGTCGAAAGAGCTACAGTTTGCCTGTGGCTGAGTATCAGCAGCGCATGTGAGACTTGAGCCACGGTGTAGCATTAGCGGTGCGGCGCCCTGATTTACAGCAGTCAAGAACGCAGAGCCCTGGGAGAATCGAATAAACCCAGGCATAATAAGAATTCCTCGGGATACAGCTTGACTGTAGGGAACATGCGAGCACATGGCCATCGAAAATAGTCGCTAGTGTTGACACCTATATTTCTTCTCTAGAAGGCCAAACAACGTAATCGGAGGAGGTGACGAGGCGCAGGCGTTGTTTGTGACTCGGAAGAGAGCAGCTTGTCGCACGAAGGTGTACCAGTAGCTCATGACAAGAGATAACAGCGGTAGCCGCAAAGACCAAAAATCCCATCCTAAAATGAGCTCGTGCGAACACTCGCGTAACATCAAAAACAATGTGACGGCGAATTCCGTCAATGTGAACACGAACTGTACACTGTGGAATCGCACGAGTGACAGCGTTGATCGCTGCACGAAGAAGACCCGCGCTAAGGCGTCATCACTTTTTGAAGGCGGCTACACAAGTCGGCAAGTATATTCGAAATGGCGGCACCAGTGTCAACAAGAGCTTCGGCGGACAGGCCTTCCGCAATTACTAACAAGTTTGACGGTCGCTCTGAAGGAATTGTAAGCTGTCCAGTGGATGCAGTTTTCCCTCCTAAAACTGCATCTCAGAGTTTTGCGGGAGGTTGATAGGAACATGAGTGGCGGTGCGAAGAGGTGACACTGAACGCCTGCGCGGAGAATATAACCTGCGGCGTGATTCTCGTGAATTCACAGGCGTGTCGGTAGGGTAAGGAGGAGATCGTGGTCGATTATAGTACGAACGATAAGGGGTTCGTTGGTAGCTCTTCGGGAGACAGCTGCGTGTTCTTTCCTGTGGTGCACAGCCACGTTGCTCATCCTGTTGACGACGTCGACAAAACCGGGAGATGTGGCCGCGAAAGCCACAATAGTAATATATTGGTCGACCGGATGGCGGAGGAGGGTAATAAGGCTGTACGCGTCTCGGTGGTGACAACCAACTCACAAGTACGTAGTGGTCTGCTGGTACAGGAGCGGGAGGAGCAGGAGAAGGCGCCGCGACGTCGGCGTACGTTGGCACCTGTCGAGTGCAGCTGCCGTCGGAGCACGCCAGACGAGACGCTGATGCGATCTCTTCTTTTATGATGTCGCGCAAGCCGGTCGAGGAAGTGGGCATTGTAGGTTCCTTCGCTCAGGAAGAGCACCGCTCGTGAAGTTCCTCCCGTGCGATGTCACGTATTAGAGAGTTCAATTCCATTGCTGAAGGCAGACGACCGTCTGTGGCATCGGTGGATAGTCGTAGGGACTGCAGTTCCTCAAGGCGCTGGCAAGTAGCTATTACATCTTGGATAGTGGAAGGATTCTGTGTTGCGAGTACATTAAAGGTGTTGGTGTTGATGCGATTAATAATGTGCCGTATTTGGTCAGCTTGGGGCATGCGTTCATTGACACATTTGCACAAGGCTAGCACATCCTCAATGTATGAGGTGTACGATCCACCAGGGAACTGCATGCGCTCAATGAGTTGCTTCTTCGCCACCTCTGCACGAACAGCGGAAGCGCCGATGATCTGCCGAAGTTGTGCAAACGTCGCCCAGCCGGGGAAATCCGGCTCATGATTCCAAAACCAGGTTTTCGCGACATCGGAGGAATAGAAGGGGATATGTCACAGCTTCTGGGCATCGTCCCACCTATTGAAGTTACGAGTTTGTAGTTCAGGAGCCAGTCCTCGACGTCATCACCCCGCAACCCAGCGAATACGGGTGGGTCACGATGGCAGTTGTGGATGGCCAAGAGGGATGACGAAATCTGCGCGGCGGCGGCATCATCGGAGGTGCCCTGATTGTCTTCAGCAGGCATTGCAGAAAGTGCTATTCGACGACCCGAACAGAGCTCCAGTGAGACAGGCGAGAGGTCTTGAAGATCGAAAAGCACCGTCCACCTCTTATAAGGGACCGTTTATCTGGCCGATCACGGGCTGCGAAGAGGAAGATCGGATCGTCCAGGTGATGATGACATATACAGATGAGGAAGAAATACAGGTGAACGATGATGTCCAGAGATGAAGAGGGTCATCCATAGATCGCGCTCACAATACTAAGAATACTCTCAATCTTCAGCATTGGGCGCGGTATCAGTTTCGTTTGACTGTTGAGTGTCCTATGACCAGCACAAGGCCCGAATGTTCCACCTTGGGAGTGATGGGAGTGGGCGAAGCAAATAGTGGAAAAGAAAGTCGAATGCCATTGTCATTGTTGGAACTATCACATAGCTTGGCACTTTTCAGCCATGTGTCCTCCTCTCGCGATATACTGTATGGAGCTCTGTGTACCACGTTTTAATGAAAACTTCAAATGGTACCACATAGGACTTTATCTCTGGAGGGTAGTTTCCCATGGAAACGAGCTCAGGGTACATATCTCCTGTATTCTTAGTAATGAATGACTCGGATGTTGTGCTGAGCACCTGCCTTCATTCTTCAATCATCTTCATCCTAGTAAAGGTTAAACTTTAGTTTCTTCATATCACGGCGAGACAGGAGAAAGTCGTTAGTTACGTCTGACATTGAGAGCAGAAAGCTGGTGACGGAATTGCCTTGGAGTTGAATGGCTCTCCCTGCCCCACTCGTAATGTGAGCTCACCTTACGAGCGTATTACTGTACTCATACAAGTTTACCGGTCTCCAAATGGCTAATGTCGATCTCTCCTTGTTATGGTGGACACCGAAGCTCCACTATACATTTGTGCTCTAATTTCGACGCCATCGATTTTACGGGTATGTGGAGTAAGCTATATGTTGTCAGATGTGCCGTCTCATCGCCAGGGCTCTCATGACAGTTATAACTCTTGGGGCGTTTTGATTGCGAGCACTGTAGTGCTCGGTCATGTGCAGTGATTTAAGGACGTTCAGCGTTTCCCTGGTTCGAAACAATGCACTGACATTAGCAATCCACGCAGCTGTGTGCGCGCTGAGCTCGGAGCAAATACTCCTCTCTCTTTCTCTCACGTGTTCAGGCTGCTGGAAATAGATTTTATCCTCGATGCCGAGCATCCTTGTTCCGGTGCTACCACTGGTCGGAATCTCGCAGATATTGTCCAAGTTCCTCTGGACTCCTAGGAGCTGTGAAAGCTATTCCTCTGCGAACGTTCTCAAAGAACCAGTGCATCACTAAGGTCACTAAGGCTGTTTGTGACTACAGCTTAGGCCGCGCCGCACGTAATAGACGATGCTTCTCCAGGTAATCTTCTATGGCAGCTCCATGGCGCATCCCACCTTTGTGCAGCAGTGACCTCAAACGCAGCTAGAGAGCCCGCTTTCTATTGCTCGCAACACAACGGTGTCTTTTCAAGAAGCTGCTAGCCGCGTCAGTACCTTTAAGTTGATCACACATATTTAGAAATCTTCTCCTTATCAGAAAAGCACTCATTTTTTCTCTGATGCTTGTACACAGAAAATCAGCCACTGGTGAGGGTGTGACAGCTCCTTCGAAAACACCTGGTTACATGACCATATGCGTACGTAGAGTGCTGCCCACTGAATCAAAAATGTGTCTTGATTAAATGAGTGTCTTGCGCCATTTCTCGTTCCGGCTCTTCGATAGCTTTCATGAAACGCCCCACCTCTACTGAAGTCCCGTCGGCATGTCTTAGACATTGCATCTGTTTAGTAGCAGTTCTTTTGCTGCATGCAGACCCAGCTCCACATCTTAGGTGTCCAGCAAAACAGCTCTTCTTGGCTACAGAACCTTCCGTCATGACGGTGTCAATGAGACCTGCTGAACTGGCATGACAAGGTAGCCCAGTTGGTGGCCAACTTTGAACTTGCAAACTCGTGAAAGTGAGGTTCTCCGAAGACGTCTGGTAAATAAACAACGTGAATGGCATGTTCGCTTTCGACTGGGGGAAAAATATGCAGTGATCGTAGGTCGAATAGTTATGACAACGGCATAACGTAAGAAAGACGCGTACGCAAGGTTTTACAGTAGCTTATGTGATAATGATTAATATAAATGATTGATTTATGGGGTTTTACGTTCGAAAAACACGATAAGATTATGAGAGATGCCGTAGTGGAGGGCTCCGGAACTTTCGACAACGTGGGGTTCTTTTACATGGCGCTATGCGAGAGCCTCGACATTTCGCCTCCATCGAAATGCAGCCACCGCAACCAGGATTTGATCCCCCGACCCTCGGGTCAGCAGCTGAAAGCCATTACCACTACACCACCGAACGGGCCATGATTAATATTTATAGCATGTTCTTTGTACATTCTGTAACATGCATATTAAGTGCTAAACGTATTATTGGTATAGGTTTCTTGTCTATAGCCGTGTCCAAATGGTCAAAATTGTTGTCGTTGCGGTAAGAAAGTGGAACACAAATATTGCGCATCAGTTTGCTATCAATCCCACAACCTCATCTTAAGCAGTTCCGGAGACAATGTGGACACGAACTAGGCGACTAGTTCGTGTCACGGTACCTTGCGTACTATACCTCATTTACTGCTTAATACTTTAATACAGCGCTCCTTTTACATAATACTTGCTGTTGCAAAGAAGTCTATATTTCGTCCCATGAGCCTCATTGCAGTTCGCAAATTGAAGATGGTAACTGCTTTCTTGCCAAGGCGCTCCCACTCTCACAAAAGTTTTTTTCATTTTGTATTGGCACAGCCAAAGCTGCAACGAAATTTCAGTGTCGAAGACACACTTCCCGTATCGACATTTTATTCGCAAATAAATTCTTCTCAATAATTGTAATTGTTTAAAAACTCGTGATAAATCCTGGCTCGTGGCAGCGATGACCTGTGCACAACTAAGCTTTACTATCATTGTTTTCTGTCGTGCTTATGTGCTGCTTGTTTCTGCAGCGCCAACCCTCGACCAGCTCTTGTCTCCACGATAATAAGGAATGTCTAAAAGGGAAGACGCCAGAACGTGGTCTCTCCTCATTCAAGCCCATATACGCGAGTATTAGCGGTACTGCGAGCTGAAATTCTGATAAGTCTGAGAGAGTTGGATGGCTGTTTCGCTTTGGTTTAAAAGGTTCACTTATGCATGCAGATGTAGCGGGAAGACCACCGGAGCATTCGCAGATTTCAGCGACATTCTAATTCATCGTGCGCCGATTTCGCCGCGAAATGTTTCAAATTTGCTCATGGAAGCAATCACTCACAAACATCCTAGTAGTTTATATTAATTTAATTTTCCCAGAAGGCGCTGCGCATACGAAATTGATGTACAGACAGTTTAAAACGTTGAAAACCAAAACATCTGCCGAGAACTGGACTTTCTTTTTTGAAGATCTATCTTCATCAACGAAATATTCGGCAATGCTGTTCCTCAATATGTTAAGTGATGAAATAGCTTGATCAAATTTCTTTCTTAGTGTCCTAGTTATAGCTGTTGAAAATTTATGTCTTTTTCTGCATGGTTTTTAGGCATGAACAAAAAAAAAATACGTATATAGGATAAGGTATGTCATTTCAACGGAATACGAATAGGCAGATCAGTATATATGTTATTGAAGGAAGGTGTATTTCTTTTAATGATGCTATCTTTACAAATTGGATAACGGATGCTTACCTTTATTTTGAAATGATGAAAGGGTGCTATGCCCCGCGCCGAACCTTGAAGATCGATGTTCGATGTAGGTGATGGCTCCAAGTACTACAGCAATGAGCCCAAATGACCATCCCCAGAAACACCACGTCTGAAATTCATTTTGATGAGTTTGCATTCTCCCATGAGAAGCAGTATTGGTCACAGAACACTGTGCATTGTCTGTTGCAGATACATCATGCAGGTATTTCACTTATGCGCTGAGACCTGACCATGGAAGAAAATCGATTAGAAGTACTTCGACAATATTCAACGACATTTGTGCAGTGATCTGGTATATAAGAGCACGCAGTTATAAAAATGAGCCAGATCATATGGTTTAATATGGCAGATAAATCAGCAGATGGAATCAAGTTTCAGGGGTTCCTGAAGCGCCCTCTAGGCTTTGTGAAAATCACATTCGGCGGCTTGCGCACGCTGCAGTAAACAGCTATAGCCAGATTCTGTAGTAGTAGGCAGCCCGTAGCCTTCACAAGCGGATCACAGGGTTCCAGTTGCTCAGCGGCCCTCTTTGCAAACAGGGCTTACTCCTCACTTTCCTTTTAACCACGCCTTTTTCGATGAAGGAGATTGCAACTAATTCCAGATATTTGACACAAGCAATTCCCTGCCGCCCACTGTGTCTTTATCCGGGCCTCCTGTTGCACGCATGTTTTCCACTGAAGGCGCGAGACTGGCGTGTGCTCGGTTTTCTTTTCATCCTGAAGGCCTACGCAAAATATATGCTGGAAATATATAAAAGTGGTTTTTAAAGCGCAAATTTCACAGGTCTCCTTGAGTGTGTCCACGGAGGACGATTGATTGACTAATTTGTGCGGTTTAACGTCCCAAAACCACGTCTTATTATGAGAGACGCTGTAGTGGAGGTCTCCGGAAATTTCGACCCCCTGGGGTTCTTTAACGGGCGCCGACATCGCACAGCACACGGGCCTCAACATGTCGCCTCCATCGAAATGCAGCCGCCGCGGTCGGGATTCGATCCCGCGACCTTCGGATCAGCAGCCGAATGCCATAACCACTAAGCCACCGTGGCGGGCCATCCACGGAGGACTAAGGCGTGGACACGAATGCGCTGTATACATCCACAATAAATATCACGTTTCGCATGAAAGCTTCTATGCGAATGACAGAATGCCGGTTGTCTATAAGGTGACCTACCGAATTGTTCCCAGCCACCCTTGCAATAATTCCACACGATTCCGTGAGATACATATGCGATATATGGCAAACACTACAAATATGTCAAATATGCATGGACTTTTAAGGAATTATACAGAATAACTGAAGTACGTAAAGGAACGTCCCGGTAGTGGATTAACGATTAGCAAATTTAAATAATGGGTGATGAGTTGTTGCCAATGTAATATATACCCTATGAGTTGCGACCATCTTGGGCTCCGTCTTAATGCCGAAATTAAGACTCTTTAACTCAAGGATAGGGCGGATTAAGACTGATGCGGCTGATTAGGGCAAAATACAAGTTGCGGCCTATTGTGTTTTATTATGAGGATTTGAGGAGCATTAGGAGAAGAAAAGGTGGGATTTTGACAAATTATGGCGGGATATGAGGGATTTCTGCACATTTTCAAGCAGATTATTCCATAAACAGTAATTACAGCTTATTCGTGGTTAATTCACCTGAATTGATTTTAGTGGGTTCAAACACCTTAATCCGCCTTTGTCCCCATCTACCTTGATGTACCTTCATTCATCTTATTCTCACTTAATATATCTCAATCAACTTGAACTCATCTATTGGTGCATTAACGCATCCTGGTCTTACTTATTCGATGATAAACTACCTTATTGGATTTTAAGGCACCCAAATCTAATTCCGCCCTAACACATGTTACTTGCCTTGAGTCATTTTAATCTAACTTTATGTGTCTTGTTCTGCCTTATCCTCGGTTAATGCACCGTAACCCACCTTAACCGGCTTTTGTCAATTTCAATCAGACTTAATCTCTCTAATGCATCCTAATCATCCAATTAACTCATTCCTCTTCAATATATGTAAATTCAAACATTGGCACTTTCTCCTGTCTGGGCTTCGAGTCCTTGAAGGTTATGGGGGATTCGGCTGCGTGCATCCGCCGCTTATCGTCATCGTCACCTGCGCTAGCTCTTCGCACGGACCGCCGGCTTCGGTCTCAGCGCGTCAAGCGGCATCCGGGCAGCAGGCGTTGCGCTACGTTTGAGCAAACGTCGCTGTTGAGAGGCTTCTTATGCCCGGTGCCCTCTCTGGGGACATCAGCTCGCGAAAGGCTGAAAAGCCATGGCCCTTAGCCCACAAATCTTCGGTTCAAATTCTTGTAAGTGGCGTGGTCGAGTCCCACCCGGTAGCCCAATCACGATAAGTAATAATCGACAAATAACTTCGCATTAGTTGGATAAATGAGGTTTAGTTTTGGCAATCACGCAGCTATGCTTCATGCTGGTGTATGCTCAAGACAATTTGCTCAGTGAGCACATAACAAGTGTGTCACCTCGGTGCATGAAGCAGTGTGACGAAGGACAACAAATAAACAGTCTACGAATTGAAATAAGGCTCTGATCGCGCGAGTAAAGCCGGCAGTCCACCTAAGTAACGCTCCTGATTATTCATTATTATCTCGTGGAATCATGGCTAGGGAACGTGGTGGCCAGAGCAGGTCTTTCGGCGCCGCTTGCCAGTGCCCTATTCTACAGAGTTGAGAAGCAATGTGAAAAGGATGTTTTTTTTTTAAATGCGAATCATTTCTTATCGAGGGCATGTCCCGCGGCGTCGGCGTCCGCACTCACACTGCGCATGCGCAACTCTCCTCCTTCCCTCTCTCCAACAGCTGCACGTTACTCTCTCCACTTCTATTCTACCACCTGCTTGCGCTTCTCCTGCGTTCTCGCTTCTGTCCCGCGTCGTCGGCTTCTACACCCGCACTGCGCATGCGCATCCTCCTCCGACTCCTCTCCTTGTCTCATTTCCTCTCCATTCGGCATTCCTCCTCTCCGAACGGCGCGCGTTGACTATGGAAACGCTTTCTGCGATGAACGCTTTACCGGCTCGCAAAGAAATAGAACGCGCCCTCGCCCGCAAGAGACAACGCTGACGCAGGTAGCGTCTACTAATCGATGCAAAAGCGACACCTAGTCAAACCGGTGCAAACGCGGTGTGCGCCCCGTGCTGCTTGGCATCGCCTCATGGTCCCCTTTAGCGGGAGATGGTGTAATTTTTTGAATGACATGTTCCCTCCAATGAAATCCTTTTAAAAAATTGGCCGCGTATCTCCGTGCTTCGCTGCAAATGCCGTCGAAAGACGATAGCCTTCTACCGGCCGTACTACATGAGTCCCGTTTCGCGTGTTTCTATTCCCGCCGAGGAGTTGCGCAAGCGAGAGGGAAAACGAAGAGACACGAGGAGAGAAAGGGACCGGCCGGAGTGGCGGGCGGCCGTTCCCTGCCTTCCGTTCGGCACGAGCGCGAGATAAGGGCGCCATCTGGCCATGGTTACGGGAAACGCAAGAAGCTTGCCTAGTACAGGAAACGTCCGCTTTTGCGCATCCTAACAAGCACTAGGGTCTTTAGAGTTACGCATCTATGTATTTTCTACTAAAGGAACACACCGTCCATTACATACGTAATGATGTTGCGCCTCAGATATGCGTAATATTTGCTTTTTGGCCGGCTGTGTTCAGAAGTATGAAGGTAGCCACCAGTTCAAGCTGGGTGGTCGTTGAGGAAAGGGTTCACCTTTCGCAGCAGGACACACACACACAGACCAAAATTTCTGCGTTCAAGTATCCCAAGAAAGACTATCGACTTTAAAATAGTTGATGCTCCCTATTTCCAGGCGGGCCTTTAATATGCACTAAACATTTTCCAACACCAATCATGAAGAGCCCTTCCTGACCCCGTTCCCCTACGGCAGAAAAGCTTAAAACGAAGCTCGGCATTTCCGTGGAATGCAGCACTTAGCGGACAATTCGTGCATGTAATCCGTGAGGCAATCAGTTCATGTCGTCATTACGCGACTAAGAGCAAGCTTTAGCAGGGTTAAAGTACACATTACTCCTGTTGCAGTAATGCCTTTCTGGAATCTTAAAAATAAACATTCTAGCTTTTCTTCAAATTTAGTAGACATAAAGCGTGTTTGTCACAGACATCATAAAAAACAAAGCGACAAGAGAGTTGACGCTCAGCACACGGCCTCGATTCACAGTCTTAGATATCCGTTATAAAATAGCACCCACTTGGTCGAGGAGCACGTCATCGTGTCGGAAGCGCAGCCTCGAACACAACCACGTGAAAACAGTGGAACGCACAGCGAAAGCCACAGCAAAACACGCGTCCCCTGGTGAAAACCCGCACACCAGCCTGCCAGTAACGCGAGAACATTCTCGAAAAGCGAGACCTGCATCCTTATAATAACACAATTGTTGGGATTCAGTTAAGAAACGACGCGACTTTCTGCAGCTCTTGCGGGAGCACGCCTCAGCGTCCTCAGGGTAACGCGAAGCGCAGTGAAAGCGCAGAAAGGACAGAATACCTCTGACGGAGGTCTCCGATAATTTTGACCACCTGGGCTTTTTCACGCGGACGAGGCACAACACACGCGCCTGCGGCATTCTAGCCACTGTCGGGAGAGTAACCGCCGCGGATGGGATAAAACCGCGTATTTTTGGGTGTTAAAGGCAAGGGAGAGAGCACGTGCTCACGCGAGCAACGTGTAATAAACATAACTGCCCTGTCCACTTTCAAAAATTGCGTCTACGTCGCCGAGCTGGCAGTACATTGAAGCAGCTAGAATACAGAGTTGCGAGCTCGCCACCAACGAGAGCGGTCGCGCGGCCGCCTCGCTCGCACGACTACGGCGCCGCGCGCGTCGTGCCCTTCCCGTGCCGCACGGATCACCGAACACGTGAGTGTTCACGGTTTTTCTACGGACTGTGCCCGTTCTGCGAGTGTTGTTCCATGGATGCGACACCGCCGAGCAACAAGCAGTCTTCCTGGGACGTCTGCGTGCCAGATTACCTGAAGGCCCAGCGCCGCCTCGCCGAGGACATGCGTCGCAGGTCCCAGCGGGCGTTGGAGAAGCAGGCCGCTACAGCCATCGGAGGGTGGCTTCGGGACAAAGCGCAGGAGGCGCTTGCCTCAACACCCGCACCCTCCGAATCGGCAAGCACCGCGGGATCGCATGCGACCCCCGCCACCGCGCCGGCCGCAGCTGACGAGACAGTAGCTGCACCTGGCCCCAGCAACTCGGACTCTTCGGCGCTGCCACCCCTTCCCCCGCCCTCGGACGAGGAGATGGACGTGTCTGCATGCCGGAAGCGCCCGCACGACACGCACGACGACGACGACGGCCCGCGGAAGCAAGCCACGTGCGATACCTCCGCACCTTCGTCGTCGCCCTCGCAAGCGCCGGCAACCCCCACGAGCACGGCACAACCGATCTCTCCGCACGCCGGCTCTGTCGACACCGCGGCTGCCCCGCCAAGGACGGCCGTGACATTCGTCGGCAGCAAGAGTGCCCGGCGACGGAGAAACAAACGCAAGAGGCAGCAGCGGGCGCAACAACGCGCCCCCGAGCCCACAGCAGCAGCGGCCCCTTCTTTGAAGAGCCCCCTCAACACCTCGGCCGAACGTCCGCCCCTAACCCGTACCCCTGCGCCTGCCGACGACGGATATCAACTCGTCGTCAGCAAAGCAGCGCGCCGGCGAGCACGGGCCCTGGAATCGGCGGTGATCGAGCCACCAACAGGCACGGTAGGGACAGTGCTCTACCGCCCCTCCATTCCCGGCAGTTCATTCACGGACTCGCCTCGCCTGGCCCTTGCCGCGGCACTCTCTTCGCGGCCCGGTGTGGCGGCGGTGCGCGTTAACCACCGTCGCAACATTGTGGCCGCGGATGCGTCGTCGGGGGAGAGCCTGGCCGAGCTCCTGACCATCACGGAGCTCAACGGCGTGCCCGTGACTGCCCGGGAACCAGCCGATCGCCGCTCCAGCCTCGGGTACGTGTACGGGGTGGACGGTGACATCACTGACGTGCAGCTGCGTGCCGGACTGGACTCCGCGGCTCCAGTACTCTCGGCAACGAGGGAGGGACGCGCCGTAAAGGTGCGTTTCGGTGCTCCCGCCCCTCCCGAAGTTGTCAAGATCAACGGGCTGCGGCTTCGAGTTCGTCACGTTAAGCCGCGACCACAGCAGTGCCGACGGTGCGGGCGCTTCGACCACGTCGTCGAGGCATGCCGGCGGGTCGGTGCATGCATCAACTGTGGCCGCCAACACCTGGCCACGGACCTTTGCAAGCCCCGGTGCGTGAATTGCAACGGGAGCCACGCCGCCGACAATCCCACTTGCCCGCGGTGGCAGGAGGAAAGGCGCGTGGCGACCCTACTTGCGTCATCACCGGCCCTGCTCTCGAGACGGGCTGTCAAAGCTGCGGTGCGTGAGGAGACCCGCGAGGTGCGCTCCTATGCCACTGCAGTGAAGACTGGCCCGTCCAAACCACCTGCCGTGGCTCACGGACGCCAGCGCCCCGCGCCGGCACCCCGCCCTGCCACACCACCTGCTGCTGCTGCTGCCGACGCTTCGACGCCGCCTGCTGCTGCCCCACCGGTCCCCGACATAGACCCGCGCGATGCCCTCATCGCCGTGCTCGTCGGGGTCATCAGGGATGTGGTGGACTGTGTACCAGCAGACCACCCGATGCGCGCGGCATGCGTAAAGTTTGCCGCCGTGCCAACCCCTCTGTTGCAGCGCGAGTGATCGGACACTCGCCTGCGGCGGAAACGCCAACACTTTGGTGCGGCGGGTGATTTCGCCTTGCTGCCTCTGCGAGCGGCGGGACGTGCTACTTCCGGCTGCTAACGAACACTCTCTCTCTCTCTATCTCTCCTTTCTATTTTCCTTCCTCTTCACCTCTTTATATCCCTTATCCCCCTCCCCTCAAGGCGCTTCGCCGTGTCCCCTATAAGGGCGACAGAAATTAGCGTCTTTTCCTTTCTTTAAGAATCACTACTACTACTACTACTACTAGAATAGAGGCGAGAAGTCAACCGCCTTTCCGCGAACTAGATAAGGTGACATGCATGGCATCCGCCAGAATATCAGGCAGAGCGAAATAGTGGAAGCGGCTATTGTCAACGCTCCGACAAGCAACATTTTGGTTTTTTGCTGCTTGTAGCGCTTTTAAGGGACTTGTAGCTGCAACAGATGATGAGGCCTCTTGCAGGTATATTTACGACTAGGAATTCCTTGTTCGACTAGAGGAATTTGCATCTGATCGTCACATTATTGCGTGATGTGCATACTGAACTTCCTAGATCTGCACGAGCCGGACCCGAGACGTTTTCTCGGGATAAGGCATGTGTACTGTTAATGAATGAGTAGTGAGCACAGGGCAACCCAGTTTCCTGGATTCAAGAAGACGACGAAAAGGCTATCCCTAGACCTAGCTGCAGCCTAACTTGAACTGTGGCACCTCTCGCTACCGAACATCACTATTCAAGGAGTGCTGTCAACCTGAACGCGTTGTGAGTAACAAGCACCCATGTTGCACACAGCGGAAACGTCGAACAAAACTTCGCCAACACAGAGAGACGTCATTGCTTCCGGCTCCCCTGCATGGGGCTGGTATTTCATGCACATCACCATCACCATCATCATCAGCAGTAGCAGCAGGAGCATATATTAGGTCAACTGCAGGACGAAGGCGACTCCCAACGATTTCCAATCCACCCTATCCTGAGCGAGTTGGTTCCTCTTTATGTCTGCAAACTTTTTAATCTCAACACTCCAGCTAACCTTTTACCTGCCTACGTAGCTTTTCCCTCTCTCGGTATCCATTCCGTCGCTCTTACTGCCCATCTGTTATCTTTCCTCCTCATGACATGTCCTGCCCAGGTCCACTTCTTTCTCTTAATTGATATAATAATATCGGCTATTCCTGTCTGTTCTCTGATCCATTCCACTCTTTTTTTATCTCTTAGTGTTATACCTATCATTTTTCTTTCCATTGCACGTTCCGTGCTCCTTAGTTTCGTCTATAATTTTATCGTTATCCTCCACGTTTCAGCACCGTACGTTAGTACTGGTAGAATGCAGTGATTGATTACTTTTCGCTTTAGTGAGAGCGACAAGTTTCCAGTCATGATTTCGTTATGCCTTTTGAGTGCACTTCAGCCCATCCTTATTCTACGGAGAATTTGTTTTTCATGGGTAGGTGTTCCTGTTAGGAACTGCCCTAGGTATAAGTATTCGTTCACACTTTCTGAGGCTTCCCTGTTAACTTCAAATTCCTGTTCTTTAGCTAGGCTACTGAGCATAACTGGTTTTTGCCTATTTATTTTTAGTCCAGTTTTAATACTTTCCCGGTTTAAGTCATCAGTCATGTTTTGTAGTTCGTCTCAATGATTGCTAAGAGCACAATGTTGTCTGCAAATCTTAAATTGCTGAGATTCTTCGTCTATTCGAATTCCCTTTTCTTCCCAGTCTAGACGTTTAAACGCTCCTCTAACCATGCAGTGAACAGCATCGGGGATATCGTATCTGCTTGTCTGACACCTCTCCTGATCGGGGATTTCTCTGCTTCTGTCATGTAGTATTAGTGTGGCTGTGAAATCTGTGTATATGTTGTTTATGGTTTGCACGCATCCGTCAGGTACCCCTTGTCGACGTAAAGCTTCTCAGAACTACTTGTATTACTATCCAGTCAAATGCTTTGTCGTAATCTATAAACGCAATATAAAGAGGCCTGTTGTATTTGGCGTACTTATCAATTACTTGGTTGCTAGCATGGCTGTGGTCGACTGTTGAGTAACGTTTCCAGCTTGCAGCTTGTTCTCTTGGTTGGTTAGGGTTGAGTGTTTCTCTTGTCCTAGCAGAAATTACTTTCGTAAATGGCTTGCATATTACTGAGAGTAGGCTAATTTGTCTGTAATTCTTCAACTCCTTTGAGTCACCTTTCTTGTGGATTAGGATTATAATAGCATTTTTAAAACTGCGCGGTACACTACATGTCTAAATACATTTCTTGAAGAGCGATGCAAGTTTTTCAACTATAAATTCTCCTCCGTCTTTGATCAAGTCGGCTTTTATACCGTCTTCTGCTGCTTCTTTACCACGGGACAGACAGCTTTTTTGACTTCGTGAGTGGTTATACCTGGAATTTCAGTGTCCTCCTCTGATTGTTTTTCTTTTAAGGTTCTATGGTCTGTCTGAGAGGTGCACAATTCAGAGTAGTAATTTTCTGCTACCTTTACTATGTCGTTGAGATTGTTGATAGCTTTACTTTGTTTATATTTTAGCGCTGCATTGTTCTTTGTCATAATCGTAGTTTCTTTTTGTCCGATCAAATGCTAGTGCCTTTCTCTACTGCTTCCTCCATGTCTCTCCTTTTAAAGTTTCTTACATCTCCTTGCCTTGCTTTACTGATCTGTTTTGATAGTTCTGCGAATTCTGTTTTATTTGTTGACGAAGGTACTTTCATTTGTCGGCGTTTTTTTATTAAGTCCCTTTGGTAGATTGGGATAATTTACTTGTTACTTGCCTTGTTTCTCTGCCCCGCCTTCTATCGCTGTTTCTAGTATTGTTTTCGTTATGGTTTTCTTTATTTCTTCTAAATCTTCATCATTTTGGCCTAAGGCCTCGAACTTCTTTTTTAGGGAGACTTTAAATTCTTCGTTCTTCGCTCTGATTACCTCTAGATTTGCGTTTTTCTAGTAACTAATTTAGTTCTTGTTTTGTTTAGGTGAAGCACAATCTTCACCCTTATGTGATCGCTGCATTTTATCTTCCCCACTACTTCCGTGTCTTGAATTATACGTGGTTGTTCGCAAATTATCAATTCAATTTCATTCTTTGTTTACCCGTTAGGGCTTTTCCGCATCCACTTCCTATTCCTGTGTTTCGTAAAAATAGGTATTCGTTATGCGGAGTCGGTTTCTTTCGGCACTTCGCCACGGTTATTCCTACGACCGACGCCGCAGTTGCCATTCGCCTGTTCTCCACTTTGTCTTGTTCCTACTTTTGCATTGAAATCCTCCATAACTATTGTGTGTTGTGTCCGTACTCTATGTATTGCTAATTCGATATCCTCGCAGAATTGCTCTACTTGTTCGTCGTCGTAGCTCATTTTTTGCGCATATCCGTGGATTATCTTACGTTTGTACCGCTTATTTAGTTTTATTACGGCGGATGCTACCCTTGCGTTATTGCTGTAGAATTTGATCTTTGTGAATTAGGAATCTGGCGCCATATTCTCTCTTTTCAGGTAACCCTGTAAGGCAGAGGACATGTCCGTTGTCTAATACTATGCAAGCTTCGCCTGTTCTCCTATCTTCGATAAGGCCTATGATGCCCCAACTAACGCCTTGTAGTTCCTCGAGTGGTTCCGCTAATCTAGCATTGCTGGACAGGGATCTTGCGTTGAACGTTCCAAGCTTTAGTTTCCACTGGTGGCCTGTCCGAATCCAGTGATTATTACCGCCCTCTGCTGCTTCACAGGGCTGACCACCATCGTGGACAGATGCTTTGCAGCTTCTGGATACTGAGGGCGAGGCTTTAATTGTAGACATCGTGGGGGGGGGGGGGGGGTCCAGTACTTCACCAGGGAGGCCAAGTCCTGTTCTTTTGTAGGAGTTAGATGTAAATACAGTCGAATGACTGAAAGCCTTTCAGGTGCCCAACCGTCGCGGGACCCCTCTATCGACGTAATCTCGTGCAGTATAACAAAAGGTTAGAGGAGAAGCTTAAAAAATTACATTTCATTCTCTGCTATCACAAGCGAAAAATATGCGCGGCTTTCCTATATCATGCTAGGTTGGCCTGCCTTTGCGCGAACGTCGCAGCTAACACCTTAACTATAGATTTTAAAGCTTGCCGCCTAGCTATAGCTACTCGATGATTGGAGTTAACATGAGGCCTTGCACTGAAGCTCGCACACAAATTGCGCAACAGGCGCACCAACCATGGTCAGACTGGGCGACCAAGTGTTCTGGCGATGGAGGTGTTACACCCTCACTTACACGTCGCACTGAAGTGACGAGGATCCTATCGAGGGCAGCGTCATGTTCTTTCCGCAGCGGATCACTTGGTTTGACATGAGAGACTTGCGTCCGAGCCCTTCGGAGGCCCAAGGTCAGAGCAACGCGATGAATCACGCTGCGAGAAAAACGGCTTGTCGAGTGACACAAAAAATCGGTGGACTCCATGCATTATGGGTATCGACGTCACGTGGCGCAATCAGCGAGGAGGAACTGTTTGCTCTTTATCTAAGTGTTACTAGTAGGATCAACGCCTCTGGGCAATTGAGCACAACTGCAACTGCAAACTGAACCCGACTACCACGACTGCTGATGCGATAGGTTTATCTTTGATAGGTTTATGTTTTAGAAACCTATTGATTGGAACTGTTGCCGTGGAGAATCTAGTGTTCCGTGACCCATCTGCGGGAAGCATAGGCTGCAATGGCCTGACAGATGGCTTGGCTGCGGATTGTGTTTTGTACATCTATTATAAAGGAATCGGCGGCGACTCTCTTGCGCGATGCCGGCGATCGTGGTTTGCGGCGCCGTTGTAGCAGTAACCCAGTGGGGGTGAAAGGACGGAGAGTTTTTGACTGATGACATTCGCGGGACCGTAGCGCGCTTACCGCTAGTGCGCGCGACGTCCGAGAAAAGGGCAGAAGACGGAGAAATCACCTGTAGGACGAAACAAGCACGCTCGACGATTGAGTTGACCTATCCGTCTTTTTGTGCGCACCCCTGTCTCCCACAAGGTCGCCCAGTGCAGCGGAGGCAGCCGCGAAGTGGCCTCTGTCACAATCCAACCCACCATGTATCCTATGCAAGCGGTGGCTTCTTGGAAGAGACACGAGGGATGCAGTCAGCTAAGCGGACCTGTAATTTCCTCCTCATGCGGTGCCCCATGTTAACACTGGACTTAAGCAAGCAATGGCCACATGACTCCTGTGGCCTTGTGCGGCAGCCACCTGGCCAAGTTCTGATTTGCGGCATGGCCCCACCAGGTCGTTACTGAGTCTATGAGCTTCAACAGTGCTAGGATGTCCAGAAGACTGCCTTAGTAGTGCGCCCACAACGCAACTGTGCGTCGCCAAGTTCTGCTGCAACACCGAAACCTCTCGCGCCGGTGCTCTTGAGTCATTCGTGGAAGTCAATCACATGCGTGCTCGCGTGCTCATTGGACGACTTGTGGACAGGGGTGGTTGAGACTGTTTAGGTTGAGTGGCTTCAATCATTAAAAATTCTCATGTTAAATCATTGCAGTAAGAAGCATTAATTACGGAGTGGTGACGCTGGTCTACTAATAATGAAGACTTGGGCTATCGGCGCAAGGCATTTGTACACAACCACTAAAGTCGTTTCAGGGCCCCTCCAAACAGCGCTCGATAAAGAGCCCCATGTTTGTGTATTGCAGAGCTAAGAAGATTATAAAAAGTAGGTATAAGGATGCCTCACCGTGAATGAAAATATCTTAACCACATTGAAACTGCTTTTCAGTATCTTCGGTGATGCATACATGTGACCGATCTTGTAGAAATCCAGGGCATGTAGAAAGTCCACGCTGAACGCACGGTGTCCATTCATCACAAAATAGAAGAAGGCTATATCTGTAATCTGAAGAAGATAGATATCGTAACCAGGTGATCAGCCACATTCGCTAATTTACAGCAGGCACACATCCGCGCACATTACACGGCGAAATTCAAATAACGCTTTTATAGCGTCTAAGCCGACTTCCCACGAAGCTGAAGTGTAGACAACGTATGGTTAAATTTCGTGTTTACATTTAATAATAAGGTCATTCCATGCCAAGTGTCCCAGCTGTGGCGCTCGACAAAAATGAACTTCTGTTGAAAAATTCCGAAAATTTACAGGGAAGTCAGCCTTACTGCCACAGCACTTTCCGGAAATATTTTGAGCAGGAAAAATTTTTTAAGCTCGTGAGGGTTATTTGAATTTCGCAAAATGGCGGAAAACAAGGCGCCAGAAAAAAATTCCCGAAAATCAACAAATGTGCCAATCGCTTTCAAATATGCATTTTTACATTCTAATAGCATTTATCTTCGCTTATAAAAACGTTTCAGAAATTATGTTCATGTTCCTCACTGCTTAGGACCGAGGTGAATATGGTAAAATTGAAGCGTGTTCTGGAATTTTTTTCTGGAAAATGGTTTTGCAGGAAAACTTGCAAATATTTTTATGCAACTGCCCATACAATTTACAATTGTATAAGAAATGATTTTTGTCTCTGTGCTGTGCAAAGGGTCTGAAATAAATGTGTAAACTTGACAAAAACGCAATTTTCTTCTATGTTTAGGCGTCAATTGCACCCTACGGTGGTCCATGAAAAAATACTCAGAACAGGGCATGGACTTGAGAAATGTAAACGCTTTCGAAACGGCAAGTTTCATTGAGGTAATTCTTGTATTCCTTGAGAACAAAATTTTTGAAATTTAGTCCCACTACTGTCCTTCTATTGCTCCGTGTTTCGCCTTCCCCTTATGGCGTGTGGGCGAGAAACACAACCTTGCCTCGCCGCGTAAAATAAAAGGTAGCGCGTGAGCATCTTGTGGTTTTTATATCTTTTCGTTCCTACCTCCAACTTCCGTTTGCTATATAAAATGCGATAACAACATAGGGACACATTTAACTGTACGCTTTGCTTAGAAACCACCGTGTCTCCATAACAAACAAGGGTACCCTTTGCGTGCTGCTCTGGAAATGAGAAATAATGAACAGTAAAGCGTATGTACTTGCGAAGCATAAGAACTTTCAAAGCAGCAACGTTTATCAACGTACTTTGTGTTTTCATTAAGAAAAACACTTCCAAACTGGTTGTTTCTTTTTTTTCGCTCCGCAGTTTTGTATCTCCTAACAGTATGTTGTCGGGCAATACAAATCAATTTACCCTGCCGCGTAAAGTAAGAGATGGCGTGTCCGCAGCTCATGGTATTGGAATCTTTTCGTTCTTACGTCAGCATTCTAATCTTATAAAAAAGGTAATGTCAAAGGAAGACATTTAACCACACGCTTGGCTTAGAAACCGCGATGCCCCCGTAATAAAGGCGGTACATTTAGCCTGCTGCTTTGACAAGCAGTTCGCTGAACAGGAAACGAGGAAGAAAAATTGGCCGCGTATCTCCGTGCTTCGCTGCAAATGCCGTCGAAAGACGATAGCCTTCTACCGGTCGTATTACATGAGTCCCGTTTCGCGTGTTTCTATTCCCCCCCGAGGAGTTGCGCAAGCGATAGGGAAAACGAAGAGACGCGAGGAGAGAAAGGGACCGGCCGGAGTGGCGGGCGGCCGTTCCCTGCCTTCCGTTCGGCACGAGCGCGAGATAAGGGCGCCATCTGGCCATGGTTACGGGAAACGCAAGAAGCTTGCCTAGTACAGGAAACGTCCGCTTTTGCGCATCCTAACAAGCACTAGGGTCTTTAGAATTACGCATCTATGTATTTTCTACTAAAGGAACACACCGTCCAATACATACGTATTGATGTTGCGCCTCAGATATGCGTAATATTTGCTTTTTGGCCGACTGTGTTCAGAAGTATGAAGGTAGCCACCAGTTCAAGCTGGGTGGTCGTTGAGGAAGGGGTTCACCTTTCGCAGCAGGACAGACACACAAACCAACACACACACACACACACACACATACACACAGACAGACCAAAATTTCTGCGTTGAAGTATCCCAAGAAAGACTATCGTCTTTCTTGGGATAAGTGCGGCGTCAGCGTAGCCTCTAATAGTGAATCCAAACCACGAAAACTCAAGTCCTTGCCTCAGTGGACAGCGCAGCACGTAATGACCCGCCGCGTATTCATGCTACCTGTACGCGGTGTTGTACGGAACGACGTTCCTGGAACGAGTTCCTTTTGGGAGGAACGAAGGAACGCCATCCTTTCATTTGGGATTAGTGGAACGGTAACGGGAACGCGTTACATTTACCAAGGAACGGCAAAGGGAACGGCGTTCCTTCCATACACGTTCCACTCCACGACGATCGCACGTAAACAGCACATCATGCAGTGCGGACCGGCTGGGCTACAACAAGCCCGCCCTGGAGTCCCCGTTTTCCTGCCGCCACTATCGCTCCCTCATAGAAATTCACTCACGAAAACGCCATTGTATTGCGGTTTCGATTATTCGACGAGGGCGACGCTTCCCCTTCACTGTGACTGCACGACGTCAGGGTATCCCTCAACTCTTTGGCGGTGGGCACTTACTATGGCCGCTGGACAAGTATTTTCCGGCTGTCAGTGAGCCTTGTATGGGTGTACGGCAACGCGGGAGGAACTGCGTGCAACAGCGAAGTTCATTTCTCCCCTTATGATCCTGCCGCCAAGTCTCCCTCCGAACTAAAACAGTGTCAACGCGTGCTTTACTATATCGCCTGTCCCCACATTAGTTCTGAGAAGGCGGTTAGGGCCATAGTTGTAAATACTTGTAAGACACTCTGTGCGTCACTCTCTTCGAGGTATCTTAATTGTACTGAACGGGCCGCGCGTTAATATAGGGTCACCAGCCCGATGCCCTCGGTAAAAAGCAGAAACGAAAGCCTTTTCGAAAGGATATATATACGTGCTAACGCGAACGTGTGCTGAACATGCTTGCGTGCGTGCGTGTTTGTAATGCTGAGCGAAGAGAGCATCGCTCTAACTCGGACCTGGTTAATTATGTTCGGAGATGCCCTGTTTATTTCTAATAAAAACTATGGTTTCATTCTATCATTAGCACGCGACCAACGGGTTATCTATACAGGAATGCCCTGTTAATTAGTCAATTATGCTTGTGTTGTGTGGCTCATTTTCGGTTGGCGTCCCGTCAAATTATGCATGTTAGGCTATTTATTTTCTTATTTATTTCATGGACCACTACAGCATTTCAACCTTGCTTTAATGTCCTTGTGCCTGCAAATTGAACAGGCAAGGAATGCTTATTTCTAATGCCACGCAAAAAAGAAGAAAACGGCCCGGTGTTGTTTAATTCGACGGTAAACGCCCAAGATAGCATTGTTAAAATTCCTCACGATGGCATACACTCAACGCAGCTATAATTAACAAAAAAAGTTCAGTATATCACAAATACTTTAAAGTGACTAGAGGAGGAGAAGGAGGGAGGAAAGACAGGGATGTTAGCCAGTGCTGAGACAGGCTGGCTACCCTGTGCAGGGGAAAAGGGGTGAAGGGAATGAAAGATAATAGAAAGGGGACGCGACAAGAAAAAAGAAAAGGATAGAGAAAGAAAAAACGAACAGAAAAAAAAGGACACGCGACACTGCTTAGAGTGTCCTTTAGACCGCTTGTCCTTAAATATCGTAACAGCGCGTTCAGCGCTTTCCGTGCTGACGATGGTCCTGGCCAGTCTCGCAAAACTCGTTGCTCGGACAAAGGACGGCTGTCAAGTCTGTCTAGAGCAGCGGTAAGTTCTTTCCTAGAGCCACTGAAACGGGCACACTCACATAGAAGATGACATAGAAGATGGCATAGAAGAAAGTGACGAGAACTAAGTAAAAGCAATATATCCTTAATTCCCAAATAGTTTATTAAGATGCTACAAGGGCCACCAATTCTGAGCAAAATCGTTTAGGATCGGGAAGGCTGACGACCTTGAGGAATCTTGTTCCAGTATTTGCGCTCAGTGGCATCGGTCAGGCACAAACCTTTGTATGCTATACTAATCAAAAGGTCTATTACTAGCTTTTAGTGTCGGATGCACCACTGTTATATGCAGTGGTGCATGTTACTAACTACCTATTTGCATATTGGAGGCGCAGTATCCTGGCTACGCATCTTAAGACTGAAGTGGAAAGTGTTGCACTTGTAATAGACTAGCGCCAAAGTTGCAGTGGAGTTGTCCGTAGTATGTTCGATGTTCCTTAAAAAAATTGCCTCTGAGCGTTTCTTTGGATGTTTCTTTGTCTCCAGATAATATGCCGCCAGTTCCGTTGAAATTCTATTATACATAGAGTTAAACTTCTTCCCTCCGTTGTTTTTCGCCCGCTCATCCCGGTGTCAGCGAGACGGTTGACAAGCTGCCGCCCAGGGGATTGAAAGCGGGCTCCTTCACCTGCTGGCACCTTGAGGGAACAACGGCTGCGACATCTTGTTGCTAAAAACAATATTTAATGAACAACCCCCTTACAACACAGTTCACCGGGTTAAATACACTTCTAAAGACAAAAGCATTCTCGCAGTCCACTCAGAATTGGAAAATGTCCTTCTTTCTCAAATTCTGGTTGGCTGCCGTTGGAAGGTACATCCTCACGCCCCTTCACCCAATGCCTTCATCTGTACTCGCCTCTCCCACGTCGATCGCCGGTGCGCCGCTCTCTCTCCTCTGTCTCGAAGACTGGCGCCGGCCTGTCGTGGCATCGTGCTCCGAGCTGGGGTCGCAGGGCTGAGCCAACGGGTCGTCGTCACGTGCCTGCCAGTTCCACGAAACACGCGTCGGGGTTTGTCCAGTAATGCTGCACATCGCTTGCTTGCTTGACCATGTGCCATTGTGCGCCGGCCACGGCTCCCCACAGGGGAAATCGACCGTCACGCCACCTTTGCTCGGTCCTGGCCGCCTCAGGGGGTCCAGGGGTGCAGGTTGCCGCAGGGGGGAAGGAACGCTGCCCGTGCAAAATGGCGACCTTGAGAAGCCTCTGGGTTTCTGCTGCGCGCTCGTGCCCAACACCTCCCCTCCAACTGTGTTGCACTGCATTTCGGGCATGCAACACGCACACACACACGCACAATCACAACTGTCCACAGGCTTGACAAGCGGAGCACTGTCTGTGGCTTGTACCCCATTGACCCCGCCGCGCGCACGCATTGACAAAGCATCCCTTCTGAAAAATTCCGTATATACGGAAAGAGCATTTCCGTACATACGACATTATGGTAATACGGATATCCGTACATACGTATTCCGCATCACTTCCATATATACGCTCCGTATCACATCCGTACATGCGCATTCCGCATTACTTCCGTACATTGCTCTCCATATCACTTCCGTTCATCCATACTCAGTACCACCTCCATACAATTTCCGTATATACACTCTAAACCAAAATGTACGAAAATTTTGGAGTAACTGCGAGGCTAACAGCAGCGGTTCAAATTTTTATTCCCCTGCAGTTCCCACTCGGATGGTTTAAAAGTTGCCCTCGGTAGAGCATTCCAGGCAGACGAACTGTTGAACCACTTCCGACCAACCGAAAAAAAAGAAAAATGGACGCTTCCCTTTGCGATCAGATTTTCACTCGATTTATCAGCATTTATATCATACATATACACTTTATCAGCATTTAATATCGCATGTACAAACTACGAAACAAATGTACGAAAAGGGGGCATGCTGTTCGTCCTTTCGAGGACTAAGTGGGCTGCCACAGATTTTGAACCAATTCTGGAGTAACTGCGAGAGTAACAGCAGCGGTTCAAGTTTTTTGTCCCCTGCAGTTCCTACTCGATGGTTTAAAAGTTGCCCTCGGTAGAGAATTCCAGGCAGACGAACTGTTGGACCACTGCCGACGAACCGAAAAAAAAGAAAAATGATTGCGATGAGATTTTCACTCGATTTATCAGCATTTATATCCGCATACACACTTTATCAGGATTTAATATCAGATATACAGACTCCCATGAATTCAAAGGAACATCACACACGTACACACGCAAACATACATGCAAGCATATCAAAGTAATGCACCACATAGACGACTCACGTCACGCAACCCTACACCAACGATCGGGTATATATACCCACACATATTACCTAACATGTGGTGCCGGTGGTAAGCTCCCGTTCAGCGCAATTACAAAATAAATATTCACAGAACAGCCGTGCGGTTAGCGTTGGCTCTTAGATAATCTTGAACCGCACAGAGCTGTTAAACAAAACTCGCCATATAGTGAGCGCTTTTTTATTTAGTGAATCCCAATTAGCGAATCCTCTATTAAAGGGTCCCTGAAACGTTTTTTTGACATTGCGTCACTGATTAGCCAACACAATTGCGAAATTATTCACACCATAAATAAACCGAAGCACAATGCGCTAAGGCAGCTATGGGCTTATTTCTGTCGCCTTCCTCCTTACCACTGCTGTTCCTCCTCAACTCGATCTGCTGCGGAGTGCGCACTAGCGACGACAGCGCCTCCCGCGTCAGCCGCTCTGCCGAGCCTCCCGTAGTGATATAGCGCCCCGATATCCTCACTGAGGTCGCCCGCCTCGGCAGTGCTAGCCTCTGTAATAGAGCGCCGGCGACTCGTGTGACGCCGCCAGATGCTGCGATGATACCGTTGGCTGAAACGAAGGAGTACGTTGTAGAAGCACGTTGTTCGCAGCTAGGTTTTGAAAATTACGTGCACGTCACTTGGGTCGGGGCCAATCAGCGACCTCTCATTCCATCGCTCGATGACGGGGGCGTTTGAAAACGCTTTTTGGCGAGCCGCTGCGACCTTTTGCGATACGCGTGTTCAAAACCTTATTGTAAATTACACACTTTACGCACAGCGCTAAAATCTGTCCTGTAATGGTCCTAGTGACCCGCTCTACCGGATCACCATGTTTGCACAAAATCGTCAAAACCGTTTCAGGGTCCCTTTAAGTGCAGTGAAATTTTATGCCCACAAAAATTGAGGTTGATGATAATTCAGCTCTCACACGCCTGCTTCATCATTTTACATTTGCAGAATAATGTTCCATTAAGTGAAAGGTCACGCGCATCAGCATAAAGCAGAGCAAACAAGGTAAACAGAACAAATGTAATTTACATATGTACAATTGGCATTCAGAAGGCATAGCTTGCGATGTGACAACACAGTACCAACACGCACTACCACACATGCGCTTCATCTCGTTCACCTTCTGATGCCACTGAGCTGCAATGCCAAATTACGCTGACGTCATGGATCATACTCGAATGAAATCATTTATGTCTTTGTTAACTTAATTTGGATAAGTTTGCATGTAATTCGAAGATGTTTTTGATGAATTTCTTTATGTGTGATATTTCTGATACAGACCCATAGACTGGAAATACGCCTTAAGTTGTTTTCCTATTGCATTGTACTTGACATATTATGATATATAATTGTACCTATGTGATGATGATTACCTTGATAAAGAGGCTAAGTGCCCACGATGTGTACGCACGTCAGAATAAACAGTATTCAATATTCTACTTCCTTCTCTTGCAGTTTCTGTATCATTCTGTATCATTCTGTATCTCCGTATCCGCACCTCCGTATCTCCGTATCCGTGTCTCCGTATCCGTATCTCCGTATCCATATCTCCGTATGCGTATCTCCGTATCCGTATCACGCAAATTCTTCTAATTCCTTATAGCTGCTTCCATTTGCTTGTGAGGCCTTCGCATCGTCCTTCTGTACTTTTTCCATATGTGTGTCATCAACCTATGCGCTTCCGCATAATCTATCACTTTGTCCGTTCATATTCCGTTCGTCATATGTCATGCCTTCCGTATGCTCCGTATCGCCGTATGGTATGTCCATATAACGGATACGGAAGCAGTTCATTCCGTAAAATGTATTCTTATGGCGAAACGGAATTCCTTATGTTCCATACGCCTCCTTTCGTATGCTCCGTATCAGTTCCGTAGGCTTCCGTATATGCCCGCATGTGTTCCGTGTCATTTCCGTAAATTTTGTACGGAGAAGGTACGGAATCCGTATGTTTTCCGTAACGCTGCATATGGTTTTTTTCAGAAGGGATACATGGGCCCCTTTGCCTTGGGTCCCTCTTGTATCTCATCGTGAGCCATTTCCGGCACTTCCTTTTGCCTATCCGACGGTGGCACTAGCTGCCTGTTCATGCGACCAGCGATGAGTTCCGGGTGATACAATAACTCGTCTTGAACAAGCATGCCATGCGCTCCTGCCTTTGCTTGCGCCCAAACATCGCTCAAGGCCGAATCTGCTTCCCGAGCCTCGCAAAACTCCTGTTGTCTGCTTTTAACCGGCTCGGAGCCCTCGCTGTTGTTCTCCGTTATTACAAAGCATGCGGTCGCCTCTTGCTCCTCGCGTGTCTCATTTGACAGTTCATCTACAGCTTCGGTCTCTTTAACGATGGACCTCTGATCGGACATCCCGTCGATTTTTGCCTTTTCTTTAGCAGTTGTGCGTAATCGTTAGGTGTGATCAGTGCGTCGGTCCCTTCGAGTAGCTTATCCGTAAGTGCGCAAAGCACAGCCGACTGAACCGCCTCGGCCGCCACATAGGGCCTTCCTTCGGTAGCTACCAGCGGCACGTAAGCTAAGTCTGCCGTTACTTGTTGCCCGAACGCTCCCGTCAGCTTTATTTATGAACCCTTGCCATTGTTCTTCGGCACTACCGCCTTTCTAATAACGCTTACTTCGGCTCCCGAATCTATCACTGCCTCGAATGATTGACCTGAGCATTTAAGCATTGCCGTTACCAGTACAGGTTGCTTCTGCTTATATAGCCCCAACCCACCTGTCACTGCCACGCCTGACCCGAATGCGGATGCCGTCACTTTCGCAACCACTGTTTTGTCTTCTTGACGCGCCACTGGCCTAGTGCCTTGCTTTACAATTAAGCGTTTATTGGGGCACTCCCTGGCTATGTGATCAGTTCCCTTGCATTCAAAACATCGTTTGTTCCACCTAACACCCGCGTAGGCATCTCCCGATGCTTCAGATTTATTTTGCCTGTCCTCAGCACTCGCCCTCTTTTGCGCCGGCCTGTACTTTTCGCTCTCCTCAAAGCTCTCCGCCAGCTTAACCACGGCGCTGGGTGACAAAAACGCCTCCTGTTCATTAAGAACGGCATGCGCTCTCGCCTCCGGGCTCAAACATTCTTTCAAGCGATCCGTCACGGCTAGCTGCTTGAGTTCCTCGAACGTGCGTACCTTAGAGCTCTGGACATAATAGTCAAAATAATTTTCCAGACGCACCGCGAACTGATCCCAGGATTCCTTTTCTCCGTTTCGTGACCCCATAAACAGCCTCTTGTACTCCGCTGCCGTAAGCCTGAGACCATCTAAAATGCTCGACTTAAGCTTAGAGTAAACTTTCCGCTCCTCAGCTTTTAGCCTGCACAGCAGTCCTCGCGCCCTTTCGCTCAAATGCGGCAACACCAGCCTGGCCCTCCACTCGGCCGGAACGTCATAAGAATCGAGCGTTGCCTCTATATCCTCGAACCACATTGGCACGAGTGCCTCTTGGTTCGTCATATGTGCCAGTACACCCTTTAACAAGCTTGCAAGTTTCAGCCGCCTGTGTTCCTCTGACCTTCCGCCAAGCGATAAGCTCTCACCGCCGTCGTTAGGCTCAGCCCCTTCGCGGGCTCGCAACCGCTGGCTTTCAAGTATTAAGCGATGCTTCTCTGTTTCCGCCTCAGCAATTTTCAGTTGAAGCTGCAGCAGCGCTAGCTGCGGTTCCGACACCGTATCTGACGTGCCACTACCCTGACCACCCGCGTCGCTGTCGGCGACTCCCAACGCCTGCAAGTTTTCCGCCCCCTCCCCGTTCATTCCCGAGCTATGCCTTTCTCTGTCTCGCAAGTTGTAACGCTTTGTCATTGCCTGCGCCCGACAGAAAATCAAGAGGTACCCGCCTGAAGTAGCCTTGCTCAAAAGGACAGAAAGTTGAGCGAGTTGGTAACAGTCCACAATCAAAAGAAGACGCGTGCAGGACACGGACACAAGGAGAGCAGTGAACAACACGAACGCCGTGTCCTGCACGCCTCTTCTTTTGATTATAGCCTTGCGGTGCGCTCTTCCTCCTCGGAATATGGTGGACTAGCCTTGCTTCGTTGGCCCAGTGATGCGGTAGTCAGTTGATGGTTGTCGTCAGTCTCGGCCGATGTCGTTCCCCGCCGTCGTCCTCAGTTCAGCCATACAGGTCCTGTCCGACTACGCCAGTTAACTTCTTCCCTCCTTGTTGTTCTTCACCCGCTCATTCCGCTGTCAGCGAAACGGTTGACAAGCTGCCGACCAGGAGATTGAAAGCGGGCTCCTTCACCTGCTGGCACCTTGAGGGAACGACGGCTGCGAAATCTTGTTGTTAAAAACAATATTTAATAAACAACCCCCTTACAACACAGTTCACCGGGTTAAATACACTTCTAAAAACAAAAGCATTCTCGCAGTCCACTCAGAATCGGAAAATGTCCTTCTTTCTCAAATTCTGGTTGGCTGCCGTTGGAAGGTACATCCTCATGCCCCTTCACCCAATGCCTTCATCTGTACTCGCCTCTCCCACGTCGATCGCCGGTGCGCCTCTCTCGCTCCTCTCTCTCGAAGACTGGCGCCGGCCTGTCCTGGCATCTTGCTCCGAGCTGGGGTCCCAGGGCTGAGCCGACGGGTCGTCGTCACGTGCCTGCCAGTTCCACGAAACACGCGTCGGGGTTTGCCCAGTAATGCTGCACATCGCTGCTTGCTTGACCATGTGCCAATGTGCGCCGGCCACAGCTCTCCACAGGTGAAATCGACCGTCACGCCACCTTTGTTCGGTCCTGGCCTGCCTCAGGGGGTCGAGGGGTGCAGGTTGCCGCAGGAGGGAAGGAACGCTGCCCGTGCAAAATGGCGACCTTGAGAAGCCTTTGGGTTTCTGCTGCGCGCTCGTGCCCAACACATAGGTAGATGCGAGATTTAATATATTCACTTTAAGTTGCCTCAGGATTAATTTTCAATTTTATAAGTCAAGTGTAACGTTAATGTAACGACACGTTCCAATTTTCGATATGTAAATGGACGTGTTCCTTTTCTATTAAATGAACTTGTAACGGCTTCTCGCTACAAAATTGAAAAGGAACGAGGAACGAGTTTTCGTTCCTGTTTTGGAGGAACGTGTACAACACAGCCTGTACGTCGTCCGCGACCCTCACAAACACTGATTCAAGCCGATAGTCAGCACCTCTCGTGCTACTGTAAATATTCATATGCAACCTAGTACGCGTGTAATTTCACAGTGGGCCTCAA
Source organism: Hyalomma asiaticum (assembly GCA_013339685.2). NCBI lineage: Eukaryota > Metazoa > Arthropoda > Arachnida > Ixodida > Ixodidae > Hyalomma > Hyalomma asiaticum. The sequence goes on from JABSTT010001927.1 coordinate 42,245, forward strand.
ATCAATTTCAGCGTTTCACGCGCGCCACTAGGTGCAAGCAAGGGAAGAAGAACAGCCGGCGTCCAAGGTAAAAGAAAGACGGCCGAAGTAAACGACGATTGGCGATGGTCAGGCTGCAATCAAATTTTTCTTTTTTGTTCTATACAGGTATCAGTGGTGTGCTATGATTGAGAAGGCGAAACATGCTCGCGATATAGAAAGAGTGCATGTTAACACACTGAGATATTCTATTCAAGCATGATGAGTCGGCTTGAAACCGCCAAAATCCTGGGGCCGGATTCACGAAACTCACTTACGAGCAAATTTTCGCGTAAGAGAAATTTTTCTGCGTAAGTGGATTCACGAAGCGAAGAAAACGTCGTAAGACGACGTGGTTCTCACATCGTCCGCTGCTATAGCGAGCGCTACCTTTGCCGATTAATATATCAGCGATGGTGATGCATTTGCGAGGTAGGCGAAAAAGGCTCGTAAGTGGATTCACGAAGCGAGAATTGTCGCAAAAACAGCGTAGCTAACAGGAAATCCTAAGAGTGGTCCGTAACACTCTTACGAGCAACATGGTGGCGTTGGAACGGGCAACCACGGCGGGTATTTTGGTGCCGTAGGTGATACTAAAAAAAATATAGCCATGTAAGCTGGCTGATGATTGCCGCGTATGTATAAGGCTCACAGCCTTGAGGTTGCTCTTGCAATTCTCTCTTATGCATTGGACAATCTTGCCACTAGCACTTGTCCAGTAAGCTTGTCGTTGGAGTTATTAGAGGTGCCTATCGGGTATTTGCAGCAAAAAAAAAAACTTATGCGCGCAAATGCTTGTGATTGGACGAAAAATGAAGAGTTGGGTGAATGGTGCTTGATGCCAAAATCGGTGCGGTGTATGGTCAATATCTTTTACCTTGATTTTGTTGCGTCTCCCAATAAGGCGTACGAGCTGTGTTACCGTTGCAGCATTGGTGGCACATGTACCACCATAAGGGAACGCACAAAATTCTATCGCACGCTATTGGAAAGGAAGTTGGAGAGTAGGCTCCAGTCAGCCATTCACGAACTCATTATGTCGTTTACAGCTTCTCTAGCTGCAGTGGTCTTTATTATTTCCCAATAGACATGCTCACCCAAATGCAGCTTCCGCTGTACACTATAGGCTGATTTACTGAAAAGGTATATTGCTTCAACATATCCGCACATACAAGATGTGGGTGATTTTGCGCATGAACTAAGAAATAAATTGAGTTTAATAGACATTCACTGTCCGTAAAAGAAAATGGAAAAGTTTCGCTATGGCAAATACTTAGGACGGAATGCATGTGAAAGCCTATGCTAATGCAGTGTAATATCACCTCGACTGCACTCGGGCATTTGACAATTAGTTTCTTTTTACTGGACGTCAGAGTCTCAGCAAAAGGCCGCTTCGTCTGTTGACGTGTGCATTGTGGCTGGAATGTCAACCTAACCGAAGTTATCGCGTAGTGATATGCCGTGCATCACACCCAAGCCTACGCCAGGCATCATAAATATCGCAGCAGACGACGACAGCAGACGACGGTTTGAGCGAGAAGCCAAGCATGTGACTGGTTAGAACAGGGCACTCTCCACAGCAGGCCATTTTATGACTTCACAAAATGATTTGCTCACTTCTTTCACCGCGCATTTCTGTGGTGGCCGTCACATTATCCCCCTCGCACTAAGAGAATTCTTCATATTACCGTAAAGAACGCGTAAGTACATTTAGGGGCGAAGCTCCTAAGGGTGTGGGTCGTGCCCTCCTCCGTACATAGTATGTAGCCACCTGTAGTTTTATGGAGTGCTCACTAGATGGCGTGATAGCGCCGCGGTGCTCGCTTCACTCAGATGTATGGGAACGCGTAGCATGGGAGTCTGTCTGTCTCTCTGTCTGTCTGTCCTCCGTCCGTCTGTCTGTCTGTTCAAGCACCTTCTCCGGATTCATCAACACCAGCCTAAATAACGAGCAACCTGTTAACATCAAGACTTACCATGTAAATTCATAAGTTTTCAATAAAACCCGCTGCCTGTCTGTTCCCTTGGCTGCGGTTTCGCCGGTGGTGGAGTCTACTTCCCCAGTACCCTCCCCTTCCAAATCCCATTTGGCTCTGCCCAATTCATTTACTTTTCTAATTGGCAATGCCTGCTATATCTTTATGGTGCGGGCCGAGGCTTTATTATTATTATTTTTTTCCTTTTTTTTATGCCTCACAATACCAAATGTCTGTCTGTCTGTCTGTCTGTGCATCCGTCCGTCCGAGCGCTGCGGTGCTGGTTAGCTAGTACGTGAATTGATCAATAGATGGCTCGGAGGCGCTCGCTGCGTGCTCTAGTGTGATAGGAGAGCACTAGATGGCGACACACAGTGTCTGTCACATCTTTGATCATGTACTGGGCAAGATTCACAGAAGATTCACGGTTTTTACCGATGAACATTCGGAGCTTCGCCCACTCATCATCATTCACTCCGTGGATATGCGTGGATTTTTAAGCGCTCTCTTAAGGCGTAAAGAACATCATGGCGACGTAAACATATTGTGCGGGTGTTTCGTGGTAACGTTTCTTGCTGTAACTCCTTTACGATTCCATGGTATATGTTGTTAATGTCGTCACTTTTTCGGTGCGTAAAAGTTTTGTGAAAACCATCGCCAGTGTCTTCATTTGAGCGGTGAACCGTGTTGAAGCCTCTGCCTTTGTGCTCGTGAACAGGCAGCCGCGGCCGGTGTGCCGCGGTGAACTCACATTCAGGAAACCTGCATTGTGTGTTTGAAGACCGGTCAGTTCGTTTGCCTTGATTTGTGGTCGTTGGTTTTGGTGACGTACGCCGTTTTGCATTGACTGTGTTTTGGCGCGTTACTTCTAGGGTAACACGCGGTTTAGAAAGAAACTACCTAGGCGTGTGCATAGGTGCTGTGTTGACACTTGGAAGTCTTTTGAAGAGTCAGAGACCATGTGGAAGCAGTGCAACAGGTAACATGATTGTCGACTACGCTACGCTTTGCCTTTTTGCCCTTCCTACACCGTCCCTTTGCTTGCGTTTGCGGCTAATGTGCGGAACCTGAAATAACACACCGATACTTTCGGTTGTGCATTTTTTATTTTATTTATTTTATTTATTGACACTCTTAGCGTACAGGCCAAAACAGTAGTTTCTATATTGGGCACAAATGCAGTTGTTATTAAAAAATGCAAAGCGATTGTAGTTTCTCTCACAGAACCTAAAAAAAGGTATCGAAATAAGTGCACAAGGTGCTATTCTACGACACACGTATCAACTTGCTCAGCAGAACACTCGTCACCAAGACGATGCTTTAGAATACAGAAATTGCTGTTCCGACACCATTAAACGGCTTTAAGTACAATCGGTAAAATCGCTCATTAATGCCCTTTCATGTATTTTAACGTCATTGCACGTTGAAACATCACGCGGTAACCTGCTGCACGCATCGATAGCCTACACAATAAGAAGTTTTTGAAAGAATGTGTGTTCTGTCTCAACGTCTGTACGTAATGTCTGGGGTCACTGCGCGAAAGTGATGTGTCAATAAATAATATTTTGCCTATTCGGGTTTCACATTTTCCATACAATATCCTGAAAGAAGACATTCAGGCTGTTGAAGCTCATTCTTTGCTGCACATTAGAATTGATGCTAGCCCAGCGCTTTCAACGCCGTTAGCGACTGCGTTCGTTGGAATGAGTTAAAAACAAATCATGAAGCCATATTTTGAACGCGTTAACATTTAGCAATGTTTCTGCCTGTGTGTTGTTTCCATATCGGACATACGTATTCCAGCATTGGCGAAATTGTAGCCTTATACATAGAGTTTCCTACTAAAATACTAGAGGGAAAACTGGCGCTAGTGTCTATGGGAGTTTCAAACAAGGCGGTTGAGCCAGCATGGGAATGATGGGTATGACATGGATTTGCCTAGTCTTCGTTCTTCTGGCTTCATATGGCCTTTGGACTTAAAAAATATCGGTCGTTTACGACAAAATATTGCACTAAAACGGAAGACTTTGGAATAACTATGTACGTGCGCAGGTACTAGTTTCTTTTTCGCGGTCAGAAAAATACTGAACGCAGAGAAATTTAGCAATATTGTTCGATATGGCAATGTTGCCTCCTCTGCTTGTGCCCAGATTCAGCAGCATCCATACAGGTTTAAATTCCAGATGTAGTTGTGTTAGAACTTAAAATAAAGATTTTTGCTCTTTTAAGTGACGTGCTGACATTTTCAAGTATGTAAAAGGTAGATGTGTGTTCTAAATATAACAAACGGGCTTTCGCTCGCTTCTTTTAGTGCAGGACAAGTGCTCCACTGTATTTTTACAAACTATATCCATAGGTCAACCCCTTGCGCGAGGCCGTAGCGGGAGCGCAGCATCGCCCATCGCTTGGTGCTTGGTTTTGTGAAAAAAACGTGAGGTTAAATAAACAACCGTGCCGTTAAACTCCATCGGAAGCTGCGCCTGAGCTTTGATGTGAGCTGACTTTTTGAACGTCGTCCGCAGGCGCGTCTGCCTATCGCGCACTGGGCGTCTACTACGCGCGATAACTGTGCGCCTGCTTGGCGCGTTCGGTCGGCGTTGAATTAATCAGACAGCCGAATTGAAATGCCGTAGTACAAGATATAGGAACAGCCTTCTGACAAGGGCTGTATGACAGCCGTGAAAGCGACCCTGCGGTTACAGATTCTATCGCATCCGATGCAAAAGAAAAGAAAAAAAGAGCAGCAAAACCGCATCGATAAGGTTCGCGAGACGCAGCGCGAATATTTCTAAAGTTGGGTAAAATACCGCTGCAAATAATATGTGTATCCATCCATCAACAAACACAACAACGAAACACTGCATAGCACCTCATCATTGAGAGCGACTTTGCTACATGCGACAGTCTGATGATCTCTATTAGTAAAGCCAGTAAAGCGTACACAACAGCCCCTGCCTTCGTCGCGTAATGAAAAAGTGTAGTAACGTCACTCGCGTCACTGAAGTTAAAAAACCCGAATAAACAAATCCACCAAAATGTTTGAAGCCGCTGGCACGAAGACTAGACAAATCCATGTCATACCCATCATTCCCATGGCAGATTCACGATCGCAGCGCCAGTTTTCCCTCTAGTATTTTAGTAGGAAACTCTATGGTCTTATAGGCTACAAGGTTTACCTCAGTTGTCGCATCACTTAGGTACGATGAAGCATCCACGGTTTATTTTTTGACAGTTTCAAAAGCGCAACTGTTTCAGTGGTGGAAAAACTCGGCCTCCGCGTGCGCTTCCGCGCTTTCGGCATGGCGATGGCTAAACAGCAATTGAGTAGTCAGAGGCGTCTGAAGTTCGCGCATGCACGGAAAATTTTCTTTCGGCTATTGAGCAACTTACAATAGCAGTTGGCCAATGCAGCTCTCACGTCGCTGACGATAAACGCTCTCTCCCTCTTACGGCGCCTAGCACTCGATTTCCAGCGTAACGTAATAAGAAAGAAGTAAAACAAATTGTGTAACGAAAGGAGCCCCGCCACGGTGGTCTAGTGGTTATGGCACTCGGCTGCTGATCCGAGGGTCGCGGGATCGAATCCCGGCCGCGGCGGCTGCATTTCGATGGAGGCGAAATGTTGAGGCCCGTGTGCTGTGCGATGTCATTGCACGTTAAAGAACCCCAGGTGGTCGAAATTTCCGGAGATTCCACTACGGCGTCTCTCATAATCAGAGCTGGTTTTGAGACGTTAAACCCCACAAATCAATCGTAACGAAAGGGAGCTATGGAAGGCTCTTTCTGTGCGCGAGCACACACAAAAAAGTGACGTCTCGTTTTTGTTACCTCTTAACTGCATACGACGTCATTTACAAAAGCAGCACTTACTAATGTATTAAAGATAAAAACAAGACCTAAATTACAAGATTTGCTCAGTGTGTCGTGCGAATAGCAGTACTGTTCAAAAATCTCATGACCAATTTATTCGAAGTGGGCCTATTTATAAGCCTATGTATATTTCGGTATGTCGGATTTATTGAAATGCATCCATGACCTCAATTTGTGACATAACGAGGAGGGTGCATTTTTTGAACTTATTTATCAAGCCGAACAGCTTTTCTATGGCCTCATAAGCTGCATCGATGTTTGTTCTAAGATTTTTGGGTGAAACAATTTACGTCGAGTTACAAGACATTATCATGCAAAAAATTGGCAGCGTATCTCCGTGCTTCGCTGCAAATGCCGTCGAAAGACGATAGCCTTCTACCGGCCGTGCTACATGAGTCCCGTTTCGCGTGTTTCTATTCCCCCGCGAGAGGGATAACGAAGAGACGCGAGGAGAGAAAGGGACCGGCCAGAGTGGCGGGCGGCCGTTCCCTGCCTTCCGTTCGGCACGAGCGCGAGATAAGGGCGCCATCTGGCCATGGTTACGGGAAACGCAAGAAGCTTGCCTAGTACAGGAAACGTCCGCTTTTACGCATCCTAAGAAGCACTAGGGTCTTACGCATCTATTTTCTACTAAAGGAACACACCGTCCAATACACACGTATTGGTGTAGCGCCTCAGATATGCGTAATATTTGCTTTTTGGCCGACTGTGTTCAGAAGTATGAGGGTAGCCACCAGTTCAAGCTGGGTGGTCGTTGAGGAGAGGGTTCACCTTTCGCAGCAGGGCACACACACACACACACACACCAAAATTTTTGCGTTGAAGTATCCCAAGAAAGACTATCGTCTTTAATAAATGTACTGCGTACGAACGACCCGAATCAATTGCGAGGCAGTGCATCTTCATCAAAGTGCATCTGAAATGGTAGTCAAAGGAGCAAACCTTGAGTGACATCTGCCACCTTTCATAATTTACCTTAATTTCGCATTCATGATTCCGGTCCTGTTTTTCGGCGGTACCTGCCGGTGTCACCAAGAGTGTCATTCTTTTTTTTTTTCTTTGAGCTATCGTCGTTGACAAAGCGCTAGCGCACGGGTTCACGCTGACCACGCGGGCGTCCGCTGCAGCGCGACGTGCATAGGCACTGTAGCAGACGCCCGGAACAGGAAGATGAGGTGCAGCGAGGATCGATTCGCGATTATAACATGAACTCGACACCAGACGCTTTGATTTCTGCCAGTCTATTATGTGACCACACATCTTTCTTTTGTTGTCGTTCCGTCTGCTTTCACGTTCCTTCCTTGCCCTCAGTAGTGTCGAATAAGTTAAATGCGCACCGTTCCTATCGCATGCCTTGTCGCTAAGAGATTTCTGAGCTAAGCATGTGGTTAAACGTCTTCCTTTGACATTGCCTTTTATATAAGAATAGAATGTTGACGTAGGAACGAAAAGATTCCAAAGCCATGAGCTGCGGACATGCCATCTCTTATTTTACGCGGCAAGGTAAATTGACTTGTATTGCCCGCCAACATACTCTTAGGAGAAATCAAACCGCGGAGCGAAATAAGAAAACATCCAGTTCGGACATAATTTTTTAAATGAAAACACAAATTACGTTGATAAAAGTCACTGTTGTGAAAGTTCTTATGCTTCGCAGGTACATACGCTTTACTGCTCAGTAATTCTCATTGTCAGAGTAGCACGCAGAGGGTACCCTTGTTTGTTATGGAGGCACGGTGGTTTCTAAGCAAAGCGTACAGTTAAGCGTGTCCCTATGTTGTTATCGCATTTTATATAGCAAACGGAAGTTGGAGGTAGGAACGAAAAGATACAAAAACCACAAGCTGCTCACGCGCTACCTTTTATTTTACGCGGCGAGGCAAGGTTGTTTGTGTTTCCCGCCCGCAAGCCATAAGGAGAAGGCGAATCACGGAGCATTAGAAGGACAGTAGTGGGATTAAACTTCAAAAATGTTTTTCTCAAACAATACAAAAATTACCTCGATGAAACTTGCCGTTTCGAAAGCGCTTACATTCCTCAACTACATGCCCTGTTCTGAGTATTTTCTCATGGAACACCTTAGGGTGCAATTGACGTCTAAGCATAGAAGAAAATGGCGTTTTTGTCAAATTACACATTTATTTCAGAACCTCTGCACAGCACAGGGACGAAAATTATTTTTTATACATTTGCACTTCTTATGGAGAGTTGCACAAACATATTTGCAAGTTTTCCTGCAAAACCGTTTTTCAGAAAAAAATTCCCAAACACGCTTCAATTTTACCATTTTCACCTCGATCCTAAGCAGTGAGGAACATGAACATAATTTGTGAAACATTTTTATAAGTGAAGATAAATGCTATTAGAATGCAAAAATGCATATTTGAATACGATTGGTACATTGGTGGATTTTCGAGAATTTTTTTTCTTTCTGGCGCCTTGTTTTCCGCCGTTTTGCGAAATTCAAATGACCCTCACGAGCTTGACAAATTTTTCCTGCTCAAAATATTTCCTGAAAGTGTTTTGGAAGTAAGGCTGACTTCCCTGTAACTTTTTGGAATTTTTCGAAAGAAGTTCATTTTTGTCGAGAGCCACAGCTGGCACGGTTGGCGTGGAATGACCCAATAATAAGCTGCATTATCTCCGCAAAAGGATTCGCCAAATAGACTGCCGCACAAGTCGAATCTCAATGTCTGTCTTCTTTTCTGATGCTTGCACGTGCAACGCGTGCGGTTGCCAGCTGCAGTTTTGCCAATGTAGTAGTGCCCTGAGGGTTCATGTGTGCAGGAGAATAAAGAAGCGCGCGTGCGAACGCCAGACATTCGGCATTGTATACACGAAGTGCATGCGTACTCTTGGGGCCTGAACTACTGTCTAATGATGATGATCTTTTTGTGATATGCAATACAGTTTAAGCACGACAGAAATCCTGCCCTATACAGGCGACGGACTGGGCACCCGCGTGCGTTTTGATACTGAATGGATAAGTCTCATGGCTCTTGTGCTATGCACGGCACCTGGCCAACATTCATTGGCTATCATCATCTTCATCCACCTGTCTATGCGCACTGCAAGGCAAAGACCTCTCCCATAGGTCTCCAATTATCCCTGTCGTGTGCTAACCGGGCCCAATTTACCCCCTCGACTTCCTGATCTCATCTGCCCACTAACTTTCTGCCTTTCCTGCCCCGCTTGCCTGCTCAAAGGATGCACTCTGTTACCCTTAATAACCAACGGTTGTCTTGTATTCTCATTAAATGGCCCGCCCACGCCCACGCCCAACTGACAGAACTGATTCACGACCTTTCCTTAAGCATCGACCTTGAAAAGCAAGTGGACCTAATTCTGGTAGATTTTTCTAAAGCGTTCGATAGAGTGTCCCACACATAACTGGTTAGGAAGCTGGAATGTACAATAGGCGGGGGACAAATTACCAACTGGGTCAAAAACTACCTTGCGAACCGGACATAGTGTGTTGAAGTTAATCATGAATTCTCCGAAATTACCACAGTTACCTCCGGTGTTCCGCAAGGCAGTGTGCTTGCGCCAATTCTATTTTTAATCTTCATAAATGATCTACCGGACTTAGTCAACACTCACATAAGACTCTTCGCCGACGATTGCATAGTATATCAGGAAATAAATTTACCTGCAGATCACGAACTACTAAATCAGGCTCTGAAATCGATAATGGACTGGTGTCACAATTGGCAAATGAGCCTCAATGTAAGCAATTCAGCTGTCATGCGCATTACAAGGAAACAAAACATCTTTTTATCCGTATACAGTTGGCAGCACTCAATTGGCAACAGTTAAGGAATATAAATACCTCGGCCTCGTCATATCAGATAATCTTAGATGGAACGCCGATGCTGACTTTTTAACTTCCAAAGCTTTAAAAAACTTTTCTTTCTTCGGAGGCGGCTCCATCATACCACGCTAGATATTAAACTACCCGCCTACACCACATTCATCAGACCCATTCTTGAATATGCAATTGTTTCCTGGTTTCCGCATACAAGCAAACTAAAAAAGAAAGCTAGAGAGAGTACAACAAAAAGCAATTAGGTTTATTTACAACAAGTACGAAATGACTGACTCACGGTCGCAACTACTAACCAGAGCCGGATAGCTTAGTTTAGAAAATCGCGCCAAACTAGCTCGCATGAGGCTAGTATCTTAATTGTTCCATCAGATGCTACGTGTAGATTCCTCCAGCTACTTGATTAAAGTCGATGCAAGAGAGCCTCATTTTAAGCGCCCCTTAACACTGCGAAACTACCGTTTCAACACTCAGTGCTTCAGATTTTCGTTTTTTCCTGCTGCAATTAGAGAGTGGAACGACCTACCTTCACATATTACCCTCAGTCCATCACTACACACGTTTTTACAATCCTGCGAAACTCACTTACAACCTTCATAGTCATTATTCCTTAGACGCTCCTACAGAAGGGTTCAACACTATCACGTCGACCTCAATACTTATGCTCCATTTGAAGCTTTATTCTTTTTTTGTAATGCTCCTGTTTAATGGTTTTGTATGATGTGTATATTATGTGTGTGATGGATTGTGTATCTGATGTTCTTTTGTGCATTTTTCCGGTGTTACATATTTTCGTAAACAAGAACACAATATTATTTACACAATTTAAAGGATAGTTTCCCAAACCTATGATATTGTTTCTGCCAAATGTATTTTTGTATTTCTGTATTTTTTGTCATTTTTTGTATTCCGTGCTTTTTGTCCTTCCTGCAATAATCCCTATTGGGATTGGCAGTATGCTTAAATAAATAAATTAATTAATAAATTTCTTCTTAGTTTCTATTAATATGCCCTAACACGTGTTTGTTACTTAACCCACTCCACTGTCTTCTTGTCCCTTAAGGTTGCACCTACCATTGTACGCTGCATAGCTTGCTGCATCATCCTCAGTTTAGGCTGAATCTTAGTTAGTCTCCGACTTTCTACCCCGTCGGTGAGTACCGGTAACATTCAGCTCTTATACACTTTCCCCTTTAGAGGCAATGATAAGCTACCATTCATTATCTGACGATGCCTGCCGAATGCACTCCACCCCGTTCCAACCTTCCTAATTACCTCCGCCTCATGATCCCATTGTCTATGGCTCGCCGCAAATCTAGGTGTTCCAGGCCACATTAAGCCATCACCAAGCAATTGTAGCCAAAAATCGTCTGAGTGACGTACAATATTCCTCATGAAATTCGCCAGCATGCAAGGTTCTCATGTGTGAGAATGTTCGAAGGCCTGCTGATCATTGACAAACTTGAAAACGTTGAGCAGGACGACGAAGATGTTCTAGAGAATTGGCCGTTCCACGCAACCCCGGAATTTGTCTATATTTCTCCAGTGAGACATCATCTAGCACTCTCCTGTGGTTTGCACCGGCCCGTGAAGATCTGGAGGCCTGTATACAACCGGAGAAGCACCCAAGCGGCCTTCAAGACGCTCTGTGCCGTATCCACCACGGCACGGCACGTCACCGCTAGATGCGCTTCAGGCCGCATCCATGGCAGCGGTGGCAACTACTAGCCCTACAGCTGGTGTAGTTGTCCCTACGGACCAAGGGCCTGTGAACAACAAACTGCGTAATGAACATGACAGCAACCAGTCTTCTGGCGAAGATTCAGAGGTGATGGACCAGGCATCCTTCACAATCGTGTCCAACAAGAAAAAGAGGAGTGCTGGTGTTCTTGTTGTCTTCAGGCCCACCCTGGAAGGTGGCAACCTTTGGAAAGTGAACCCCAACGTCGTAGCGTCAGCGATCGTAACGTCGGCTCAAGAAAAAGTTCTTAGGCATTGCCTTAACAAGGACGGAAGTCTGCTGGTTACAGTATCAGCGCTGCCCGCCGCCAATCATCTGCTACACACTAAGAAAAAAAACACCCTTAAGGGTGTTTTCGAGTGTCTATAACTCACACCCTAGCACCCTTAAATATGGGTTCTTGGTCAATTCAAACAACCATATTAAGGGTTGTCTTGCTGACAGAAACACCCTTTTTTTTCGGTAGGTGTTTAACCAAACATGCACCCTTTATGACTAATGTGTTTTGGCACAATTGCACCCTTTTTGCAAAGTGTGCTACCCTTTCAATTAAGGGTCTAATTAAAAATATCCCACTATTAGGAACTGTTCATGCACACACTAAGTTCACGGATACAAATGCATGTGTAATTATGCATCTGCATGCATGACGTTAGTACTGCAGATATTACATGAAAAATGTGCAACTCAATAAATCATTATTCTTGCATGCAGAAAAAAAATTGGGACTTAACAAGTACAAGCATCCTATAGATATATGTAAGAAGTCAAACTCTACAGAGGTTGAACAAAAGAAATTTGTTTATTATTCTACCACATAGGAAATATCATACAAAACATAGTGATATTGGCTGTTCTGTGTGCACACAGTAAATGATGCTGAAAGGTGCATATCACAAATCCCATGGGCAAAAATAACCCTAAATAAGGGATTGAACATCCACTACTGGCACACTTGATAGGATGCATACAAATAAAGCATGATTCTATGCATAAGATGGAATAATACTCAACAAGAAAAGAGCACACAACTACAGGCACAAGCACGCTGACATAACAATCGACAAACTAGAACTGCGGAATCTAAAAAATAACAACAGTAACTGTAACCACAGATTTGTAACCACTTTACGGCCTCCACTACAGCAACTTTGGTTTTTACACACTAAAATAAATTTTCAGAAAGAAGGAAGGCCGACGTTCTGACGCAAGTGGACTACATGCGTGCAATGAGACGTAGCTTATGGCTGCAATGTTCTGTATAATTTCACTTAAAACAGCAATCAGAGGGTCAACCATGCATTCCTCACTTAGTAGGGTAAAAAAATGCAACAAGGAAGCAATCATCAGACTACCTGATGCTCCCATATTTTCATTCCTTCGTTTTGAATGTACACATCAGTAAGGACAAGAAATCAGAGTCCGTAAATCTATGAAAATTTCCATTTAAATATGGCATTAATATAGAAATTATGCAAACTTCTTTGACATTGTAATGATTTTCATGAATACTACAAATATTGAGCCACATGCTTGAGTGAAGGTAGCATGAAAAACAATAACAAATATAAACTGATACCACAAGTGATCACTCAGTGATTAGAAAAGACCGCATACTCCAGGGCAAGGACTTTCAACTACTGCTGCAAAATAGCATGAATGTCACGTCACACATCCGAAAGTCACAAAAATAAAAAACAACGCGAAGTGTAGATGCCTGTAACTAAAACAAAACAGACCAAATATCAAGGTGAGGCTCACCACACATAGAAAACTGATATCGAGTACAATAGCACCAGTGTACTACTAATGAAACATTCACCAGCATTCTGTACAAAAATATTTGCTTTGTTTCCGACTGTCTGATGGTAAAGAGCTCGTGTGTCAGCTGTATCTGGAGTAAACTTCAATATAGTATTCATGAACGACACACATTTCTGACAGTTATTGTAGCAACTGCACTGCTTTTGTGTAAAAGTGTTTACTCTTTCACAACACAGAAAACATGAAAGAAGTTGAGGAAATATCATAGACAAGTTGCTCTCCGTTTTCTTGAAAATATGGTGGACTACCTAGGTGCATATATGACCTAGAAACAAGGTTTATGCTACAGCTCATTCAACGAACAGAATTGAAAAAAATGATGAACTGTTCGGTAAATATGCTTCCATCTACAACCAATATCTTCCTTATTAAATGCCAGCTGCATTGGCACGATTTCCCATTGCGACTGTTGTTCCTTCAATTCCCCACAAACCTGTGATGTCGTGTCTGTTGCCTTTCACACTTTGAGTGAAGCGAAACATGTTTCCCCGCACTTCTTCACACAAGTCAATATTTTGTTTCTTCATTCAAATATGCAAAATCTAATTTCGCATAGTATGTCATCTGACCATCAAAAGTTGTGTTGCATGCCATGCCTGTCACCTCCGAGGCTGCAACAGGTCGTATGGTAATCTCAGGTGTAGTGATCAACAATGCAACCGTGCACCTAACGCAGCGCTTGTGCCTTTCATGGCGAAAAAAAAAGGACCAAAGGAACTGAACCAGATTTCTAGACCATGGGGCTGTAATCTAGTAAAGGAAGTATTGCTACACCTCTCTGCAAATTTAATGGGCCCTAACTCGTGAAACTTCACTTCTCATTCCACACACAATGCACAGACTGGAGTGGTGGCATAGAATTGGCTGTTTGGCTATATGTGGATCACACTTAGCGATTGCTTTAAGAAAACTGACATCAAGTTAGCAATGTCAAGGCCTCTTACAACGTCACGACATCCTCGGCCTTTTTTTCGAATATCCAAGATTTTGTGCAAGGTAACCAGCCTTGCATAGAGGCAATGTGGTTGTAATAAAAAGCGCCACAACAGCTGGTGACCGCAGCTTGCTGTGTCATTCAGTAACCAGAGCAAATGCTCGTTTAATTAGCCAAACTATGCACAATGTGGTTATAAAAATCATTCTGATAATTGCCAATGCTGTTGAATAATTCTGGTGCAGTATAGGTTTAGGAATGACAGGCACGCTGTATTGTGGACTGATAAGAGTGCTCAATGTGCTGTGTTCTTTGCTTTGGCCATGTGCAATGAACTATACAGATCTGCAGCCCTCTCTTTTCTTTCACCTTGTGCGGCCTGTTCACTCTGCGCCCATTGGTGCCCCCAAGTAGCTAGTGTACTGCTTTTTTCTTTTTACAATACAGTACTTTTGCATGTCTATAAGTAATCTGTTTGTAGAAATTAGGCTTACTTATGTAAGCGTCGGTATGCATAGTTTTGTGACATAAAGGCAACTCATTCCTTCTTTACGAAAAGTTTGGTACACCATTACACAACTGTTCCATAAAGAACAGGGAAAAAATCTCAAAGTTAGGGAAAATTCTTTATTTAGGAAAGTTTGTTCAAAATGTTAGATGAACTGGACACCATTTTTTTTCTTGTTTTACATACGAAAATTTCGAATTTTGCTGATAATCATTGCAGGAATATCTGTTCCCAGACTAAGCCAATATTAGGTAGATATACCTTACCTCTCTCTGACCTTGGCCGACAACTGTAGCTGTCTGTATCTGAGTTCTTTTTTTTTTCAGCAAAGATTCAACACAAGGCTAGGCTTGTCATATGTTGAAATCCTTCTTCCACTGCATTCATCTTGTCATTCTTAACCTGAAAGTTGGAATAGCCAAGAAATCATAAGAATGAAAGAAAAAGGAATGCATATAGAAATGGTTAAGCAGTCAATGGTTCTAGAGCAGAACAGAAAATACACATCCCGGCTGGTGAAGATAGTTTGTAGTAACTGAATGGATACAAAATGAGAACATTTGTGCATAAATGCTCCAAAACAGATGCAAGTGCCATAACTGAGCATGCCAGATAATGTCTGTCCGCAAGAAACACTTTACCCATTGTAACAGTCAGCAAGATTAGCATAAACAGTGTATGTAGGATCTTGCTCAACTATAGCATTTATCATTTCGGAGAAGCATGAAAAGTGCTTAGAATGCAGCGAGCAAGAATTGTGGAAATGCTTACAGAATTGCATGAATAAGCAGGTCAACAATAAATATTTTCAATGACCAATACTTTGCAGCAGTTCTAAAAAGTGGGGTAAATGTCCGCAGCAGCTGTATGCGTTGCTTTAAAATGTGCAAAATGGCACAGGTAATGGTAGTATCAATGTTGCTACCTACTTAAGGGACAGGTAGATATGAAATAAAAATTAAAAAAAATGAATGACACGAAATTGAATAAGCGAGGTCAACCTAATTTATTTACTGCAAATGTTGCTGCAAAATAGCAAATTCTTGCTTTGAGTGAACACCGCTAAGAGCAGTGTTCAAGGATCTATAATTCTTGTCGGAAATTACGAGTGGATGTGACAAGTAATGCAACTAATGACTTTTTCCAACATAGAAACAAAAATAAGGGATTAGAGAAATAATAGAGGTAATAAACCATCTTTATACTTCTTGACTACATATACGGGCTGTTTATGCATGCAATTTTATGTGTAACGTGTCCCCAGAACACAAAATTGTATCGGGCATTAATTCACCTCCTATGACACCATTGTACTCAATGAATTCGCTGCCTAGTATGCCTCTCATGATCAATTCCAGAAAAAGAAAAAAAAATCATGGAGCATTATATACAAAGAAATCGCATGCAATATGTGCAAGCATAGCTGAAGACAAAATTGGCACATGGTGAGTTTTTTATCATCTGTTTGAAGGAGAAATACAATATCTAAGCCAGTTCCACTGCAGTGAAAGCTGTGCGAAGTGCGCAGCAGTAACTACGTCTCACTGCAGAGCAGTGAGTAATAGTCTGTTTTCGTTACAGCAGTGGCATTGCAGAAGACGTTATCCAAAGGAAGAGAAAGATGCATTATCAAAATGAGGTACATATTAGCGCATGCAACGAGCAAAATCGGAGGTGATAAATGGAACTCATATTTGCCTTGAATTTCACACAAGAAAATGCATCTGAAATGATTGTGACTATATGGCTAAAAATTTCGGTAAGCTACGATTGCAAACTGTCAGCACTGGGCAAATAATGAAATAGAAACGCTGCAGCTTCGTCGAATGTCTCTAATTGCCCCTCGAAGCTTCCAAAAGTGCTGTGTCAACAAGCCCACTTATGCACAATATTAGGTTCTTTAAATGCTTCATTGGCGCAATACGACTGAATTGCGGCAGCAGCCGTACCAAAGCAGTCCTAATTCGGTATCGAGAGTGCATTTAGCGCTTTGCTTATAAAAATGACCACTAGTATAGCAGCGAGAGCATTACTCGAACAGACCCTGCGATGTTTAGATGGTCCGCGCGCTAAGTAGCAGTTAAAAAGTTCCGAGGCCGACGCATTAAATTTACGAGGGCGCGTGAGCAAGCAATACAATACCAGACAGCCTTCACTAAAGCAAAACATTTCGCCGCCTGCATATGAGGGCACAGCGGAAACGCCGTCCGAATCACACGCCCAATAAGAGCCGCACAAGCGCAACACACATTCACTTCAAAATCTCTGGTAAGAGTGCTCCCCGAACATTGCGCTCATCATAATTGCACAATATATACGGACATACCCGCTACGGTAACAAAAGCTTACTTAACGTGCACTAAGAGATAGAAAACTGCTGCTCTTACCTGCTGTCCTTATCGCGCATTTCGGTTGTCCAAACACAAAGCGGAAACGTCCGTTACAGGAAATTCAAAGCACCGTCGCCGCAAATACCCGTTCACAGGGCGCTTCGAGATCTAAACCAGGAGATCTTCGTAATAAGCAGCGCTAGCAAGACGCAAGGGACCAGCACATAGTGCAAACAACACTTCAAATGAAGGAAAAATGCAACCAAAGTGCCCAAACAACAACGTGCACACATCGGGCGCCGGCATTCAAGTTAAAACAAGCAGAGCGTTGTTGTGGTGGCCGCATTTGCGCACACATATCTTTGATCAATGCTTTGATACTTGCCTAACCATAACCAGAAATACTTATGTTCAAAAGAACACAAACAGTAAAATAAGTGCAAATCATGGCTTAAAAATGCGTGCTTACAAAACTTTTTTTTTCCAACACGAGAACAAGATTGCGGATCACTGAGGCCAAGTGTCGGGATCTGTGCCCGCGAAATTTGAAACGCATTATACCTGTATTTGCAAGCAGCAGCAGTTTAAACCTATGTAAAACTGTAACAACACCAATAACTACACATATAGGCACTTAGTGTATTACGGTCAGGCGTTTCTGGTAAGTGGAAGAGGAAAGAGTCAAGTTGCGGGCACAACTTCTATAAATGACCGGTCATCTCCTCATGTAATGATTCCAGCTTAGGTGTCGTAACTAGCAAAAACGAAAAACTATAACGTTTCTCTTCTCGAAGAATACATTTTACAGTGCCTGTTATTACACAAGACGACAATATAATACAAGTACCAGAATAATGTTTATACGCATACTTGTTTTCTTTCCCTTCACGGGGGCCGCCTTTTGCACTGTCTTGTGACGCGCGCTGTCGGTCAGCGCGCTGCACAACCTCGAAATTGCATGCAGCTTCCCGAAGGATGCTGTTTGTTCTACAAACATTGCAGACCCCGACGCGTATGTCCGAGTACATATCATCCTGCTCTCGTGCGAGAGTAGGATGGGGCTAGAAAGTTCTATGACGCGTCGCACGTGTGCTTGTTTCGCTGCTGATAAGTTTTCATCGACAACCAACGCGTGTGCTCGCGTCTGTTGCTGTACGGTACAATTCGCTTTCTTTTCTCGGCGCAGATCAGCAAAATAAACAGTCCGACTTTTAATACTTTGCTTCTCGTCCTTCATAATCACGACCACGTGACAGTATCTTAAAGATGATAAAACAATAAAAAACAATCATGTGAACCACAATGGGAAGCACATATTTATACCACCATCTCTCAGTGATATGGTAGTAAGGCTTTTTTCTTGCTTGTAATGGTGAATGCCAAAGCACCCTTATTCTCATAATGGTATTTTGCATACGCAAACACCCTTTCTGCACCTGTAAAATTTAGAAAGGGTGCAATAAGGGTGCAATAAGGGTATTACACCAACAAGAGCACCCATTTCCGAAAATTTTAGGAAAAATAAGGGTGCATAAAGGGTGATTTGAAACCTGCTTCACCCCATAGGGTGTTATTTTTCTTAGTGTGTATCTTGGTTGACGAGAAATTCGCCCTAGTCTTCCGCGTGTCTTTTGTAGGAGTGGGGACCATAGCGAATTTACCGTTAACTAACAGACCTTAACCGCTGAGAAATCCGGATGTGTTTCCTCGTTGCTTTGTAGCGCAAGGCTGGATACTAATTTTATCTTTGACATTCGTTACTCAACCTTGCGCAATTACGCAGAACTGATTTGACCACTGAAGGTTGCTAATGTGAACTGGAGTATGA
>JABSTT010001928.1:0-59751 GCA_013339685.2 Hyalomma asiaticum
CACCCTTTCATAGGAAGCCGTGGTGTAGAGGTCAGAACTGCTTCTAGCTTCTCTAGCGGTGGGCAGTCTTTGGTGATTTGTGGTGACACCCAGTTGTAAGAAAAGGACTTATAAAAAACAAGAGCAGAAGTGGCACATACAGCACAATGCAGGCATGTGTTGAATGAATAGAGGTGCTACTTGCACTCAAGAACTGAGCTTTTAAGATGCATGGAAGAGGAAGTTGGCATGTTCCTTACACTCTTCTTTTATTTGTTGTTTTATGCCTCTGGCTTCTGCACTGAGCTTACTCCTTCATCGACTTCCAACCTGCACCACCCATAAACACAGCCATTCTCTGCTTTCTTCTCCTAATGTGAGCCATTGTACACACATTGATGAATCTTCCTAGCTTTTTCGAGGGAAAGTATCAATGTTTGTCTCCCTGCAAGCTAGTTGTCTTGTCCTTCATTCTTTCTGTTGTGTTTCACTGACTGAAGCATGTGTGCTCGCTGTGTGCCTAGGGAAGGCTCTTCTGTGTAACAACATTAAAAAGAGAAATCACAAAGAGCCACAGCAAAACAAAACAACCCAAAGCAACAACTGTGTTCGTTTGTAATGTACTAGAATGGAGTACTAGTATGCCCTGTACTATGGGAGAGTGGGAAGACGTCTTTGGGTCGCTCCAGAAAAGCAAAAGCAGCAAAGGAACCAAAAAGCACTGAAGAAACCAGGTTGGCACTCAGTGCGCTAAATTGTGTTGAACGAAGCTTCTGGTTTAGTATCTTTTGTGCCGCAAACATTCTCTTCCTGGTTAGAAAAGAACAATGATAAAGAAATAGATGGTTTGTAGTACAGGATTTCTCATTCTGATGTTGCGCATGACTGCCATCTTGTTGCGCAGATTTCATGTTGATCACTTCTGAAATATTCTCTGCCTGCCTGTTTGTTGTATAATGACTCCCATTTCTGTCTGCCATGCACAAACTTGAAAAGAAGAGGTTAACGTCAAAATATAGTTGATGACCAATAATTTGGACTCCATGGTGATCATAAAAGCGTGCATGTTACTGAATGTCCAAAAAACAAATGCATAAAGAAAAGACAATTTTATTTGCGCTTTAAAGACCCTGGGCTAGGAAGAAGTGGTTGATGTGTAGCTGCACACATTTGTGCTTACATGGGACCAAGTTCGCGTGTATTTCTGGCAGTTTACGATGATACGAGGGCAGCAAACACTAGTTAGATCCACACGTCACAGCTCCATAGCTCAAGGCACATTTCTGAGTCTGAGTCACTCTGTGACACCTATAGAACTTGTGCAGTTATTTCATAATCATCCCATTCAGTACACGACACCTCGCCATGATGTTGACAATGTCTTCAAACGTAATGGTGGCAGGAATCGCCATATCGCAGCCTCAAGGTCATCAACAATGCCGTCAACAACAAGCTTGTCATTGGTGGCGGTTCAGGTTCTTATGTTGCAAAGTCGGCCTCATTTGCAATCAGCAAAAGTAAATCCAGTGCGATGGAAACAGTTGCTGATTACATCTGCTTGCACTGTTTTCAAGGGGTCGACAGGTATGCGATATTGTCAGCGCCGAATAGCATGCTTCGTTTTCGTTGGCATGCTCGTCGGTACAGACTGCGAGGCCATCGTTCGTACCACACTAGATGTGACCTGTTGCTTCACGCCACGAGAAAGAAGTCTTGGAATTCAAAATAAATAAACAAGTACTGAAGACCCAAGGTGAAAGCGCTATCAAGCGATCGCAGACCTGGCACGACCAGCCTTACACTTAATCGCAAACCACGCATGAGATGCCGAGACAGGATGCGGTGATCGCAATGACGGTGTGACTTGCCTCTAAAATTCGTGTGTCGCGACCAAAACTAAGCGTCAGAGATTATGGTTTTGTATGGCATCTCCAAGGCCGCGCTTTCCCTCGTTGGTGCGCCAGAGGAAATAATGGTGGCCCATTCAGTGTGCTCGACATCCATGAGCGGAGTCCGAATTATCGAATGTAGTGCTAGGAACTGTCCGAAATATCGGTCGTCCTAACACATTAAGTCTATGGGCACACTGTTGGCACCACGTGGCTGTCCAAATTACCATGGAAGCATGTCCGAATTATCAGTCCGGCGACTGTACAATGCAAATATTTTTCAACACTACCTTTTAAAAGTAATTCCTATCTTGTGGCAAGTACAGTGCCTGTCGGAACATGACTCTGCAAGCAGACAATGCAGTGGCCGTCCTCGCCATGGTTAGGCTAGATAGGTGTGTACCATCGCGTGGCCACCGCGCGGCAGAGCCAGAACGTGTCATAAAAGGCGGATTGTATACTAGCTGCTTGGCTTATAATGGCCCATTGTGTGTGTGTGCCTGTTAACTCATGCCAATTGATTGATGAAGACATGAGTGTGCTGCCTTAATCGGCACTATTGCTGATACCATGATGAGCCAGAAAAGAGGTGACTGCTTCAGAATTTGTGATGGGACTATAAGAAACTTTGCCTTCACGACCGTGATTATACCTTCTAAATAAATAAAAAGAGGTTTCATGGCAGCTTCACACAATAATATATTTGAAATCTGGTGCAGCTGTGTGTATTACCTCTCTCTCCTCTGTTTTGTTTTTGTCACTATGTTGAATATAGCGCATAGCGGCAACATTTTATGGGCAGCAGCAAAGATATGCATGCAATTGAATAATAAATTGCGACTGTCTCATTGTGAGAAGGGTTGAGCAGCTACTTGAGGGTAGCAACAAATATAACTGAAAGCGCAGCTGTGGGCTTGCTTACTTGCCACTGTGACTCAATGCACTTTGGCATTTTTTTTCCAGGTCCATGCAGATCCGGCATACTAATGATGCGTGAGAAACTCAACTTCATAATGTGAACAAGCAACACCACTAAAGTGGCCAGGGAGATTGCCTGATACTTCTGGACTCCTGCTGAAATGCATGCCAGAAGCCTCACTGGCCAGCCATCCCGGCGCCATGCGGATAGTGTGGCCAAAAAGCAGGCCACTCCCGAGAAGGCAGACACCATAATGAGTATGCTTTATGCACATTTCTAGGAATAGTTAAAAAACTCAGTATCAATGTGTAACTGATAGTTGAAATGGCTTACAGTGAAAGAATTTATAAATTCACTTGCGCAGCCACATCTTCAGCACCTTGAAGATGTGACATGTAGCGATAGTAGCAAGCTTTACTATATATGCAATCCCATAATTCATGATGCGCTCACATGAACACTAATTTGATACTAAGCTGGGTGGAAACATTGTAATTTTTGTTTTGCTATTTCATCACAGAACAGTTCGTGGTATTGTTGCAGCAGCACGCAGCTAGCGGGTGAAATTTTGAAATTCTTGATGACAGTGGAAACGTTTAGTATAACTGCTTACGGCTAGCTGAAAAGGTGACATAGCGGGTCATGATTACCATATTGTGGTGACTTTCACGTGTTGGATCGCATCAATCGACAATTTCTCCAACTAAATTTTTTGGTGTTATTACTGCCTAAATGCTGTAATAATTCATTGTGAATCATGCTTTGACAGAATTTTAGGGTCAGTGAAAGTATGCAATGTGAAAGGGAGATCTGATGTATGTTAACCTCATTTAATGTAACCCGAGTGGACTGGAACGCTGCTACTGTTTTACTTATTGCTGCATTAAAATTTGGGGTTCGGCATTTGGTAGATGACTAAAAGCAATGGGCAAAGTTTGTTCTGAACATATTGTGTGGTGGCTAGGAAATTTGTTCCAGATCAAATTAACTAAAAAATAAAGTGGCTTCAACATGAGTTACTGGAGTTGATTAAATGTATAGAAAATACAGTTGTCTAATTATGTTTGATATCAAATTAACTAAGAAGTAAAGTGAATTGAATGTGAATTACTGAAATTGATTAAATGCATAGAGTATGACAATACTCAAATTAATTTAATCTGGTTCCGATCTTCAACTTGCCCCTTGCAGATGTCATCCAGAAGGTGGTGTTGAAGTGCCCAAGCACTGTGGTGCCATCAAAAAGGCTCGCTCATGGCCAGCACTGCAGGATATATTTGCCGAGGTGGGCAGATTAGACCAAAGAGTCAGGCCATCTGCCCATAATTCAACATCAATCATTGATTTCTTCCTAGTTTTAAGTTCTCTCAAATAAACTATATTTTTATGCCTCGCTTTGCATGGTTATTACAAGGCACGTTCACAATATGTGCAATATGTTGCTGCACTGTTTCTGTGAATCTGGTTGGCCCTTGTACACAGTGTTGCCCAATGGGCCCGTGCGCAGTGTGGCAGGTGCCACCTGGCGGCCATTGCGCAGTGTACGCAGTGTCTCCCAGTGTGCAGTGTCACCCAGTGTGCCAGTGCGCAGTGTACGCAGTGTGCAGTGTACCCAGTGTGCAGTGTACGCAGTGTGCAGTGTACCCAGTGTACAGTGTACAGTGTCCCAAGTGTGCAGTGCCACACCGGTCCGATAATCAGGTGGCACTGGCCCAGTGCCACTGTTTTTTCCAATAGGGCAACAGTTGTCAACGCAGAGCATTGCTTAAACAAGACAAGACTCATCAGGGAAGCTACGAATTCAAGCGTGCTTCTATTCACTCATCAGAAGAGTGGCTGTCAGTTTGGCATTTCATGCAAATCCACGATACTGGAGTGCGTTTTAGTTTCACAGACTAAAGATGAAATGTGTCTCTACACACTGAACAGCTAACGACACGGCCAGACTTGGCGTCTTGGCAAATGCATGTCTTTGTAGCTTGTTTAAATCGTTTCAGGATGCTGGTTGCTTGCAATTCGGGAAAGATGTGGTTAAAGAAAAAGAGTTCTGCCTTTTCCCTCACACTAGCCCAAAAGATTTCATCAAAATAAATGATTTCAACTGTTAGTTCACAGCCTGTGAACACAACAAAGTATGCACGAGAGAGCTGCGTTGCTGCCATTTGAGATTGCACTTGAGTGTAGTAGGCGTGATCTCTCCTTAGCTGCATACTTTGGTTCATATATGTCAGCTGTTTTGTAGCTGTACTGAATGATTGCCCTTTAATGTGGCAGGACACTTCCCCTCTAGTACAGCCTTGTCACAACATTCGCATGACACAATGGCATCAGGGGATGCAGCTAGATACGGGTGCTTCCCCGTGACAAACAAACCACACCCATGCAACTGAAAGCCTCGATGTGCTCCTGACTCTTTAGCAATGAATGCTTATTTGGCTTTTGGCTCCATTTGAGAGCCCCAGCGAAGATTAAAAACACTAGGTGCCTTTATGTAGCCCATAATTTCGGCCACAAGGCCATCTGCTCCACTTCGACATGTTGCCACCCCATGCAAGACTGATGCTGTAATTCTGCCTTTTCTTTCCAATTCCCACCTTAATGATTTTGACTGGCCATGTGTTGCCCTTTCAATTTCAGCACAGCATGTCTCTGCTGGCTGTACTTCCTTGGCTGCTTGTGTACCCCTCCCCTCATATAAACCATACAATGAAAACTGTGGTGATGATTCGTCCTCGTCCAACTCTTGTTCTCCATTGTCCAGCTGTCGTTGTTCTTGGGTGGCTGCTTCAGGTGCAGAATCTGTTTCTTCACTGTCTGTTATCGAAGTCAACACTAGTGTGTCTGGGGCCAGTACCTGTCAGCACACAAGCAGTATTATCATTAATGCAACTTCAAGATAGCACGGTCGAAGCTGGGTGCACATGAATGAAAACATTATTTTCGCACTGTATTTTCTGTCTGAAAATAAAGTCCATGGAATGTTGTGTTTGACAAATTGGTGTGGATTCATTCTATTCACTGAAAACCACAAAAGGTGAAGTGAGCATGCAGATACGTTCATAATACATTGAATTTAAGACATAATGTACTGCTGCACAGATATTGTTGTCATGTGGGGTTTAACGTCCCAAAACCAGCTTTGATTATGAGAGACGCCGTAGTGGAGGTCTCCGGAAATTTCGACCGCCTGGGGTTCTTTAACGTGCACTGACATCGCACAGTACACGGGCCTCAACATTTCGCCTCCATCGAAATGTAGCCGCCGCGGCCGGGATTCGATCCCGCGACCTTCGGATCTGCAGCCGAGTGCCATAACCACTAGACCACCGTGGCGGGGCGGCTGCACAGATAGGTTGAGAGGCTAAAAATGTTCAAATTATTCGTATTCCAATTATTTGAACAAGTGAAATTATTAACTCGTTCACCATTATATTGCTAGCAGCCTGATGGAGCAGCATTACATGGGGATCCACAAAGAAGCTAAATGTGAAGTTTTCTTTTTACCTTGACTTGCTGCAAGAAGTTTTGCACTTGTTGGTCGGTCCAGGTTGGTACAGCATTTTGTGCTCTTGGTACTCGTTGTGGTACTGGCTGACCAGTTTTCGGCTTGAAGAATGCTATGTCGATGACTCGTGCTGCCTGCATTTGGTTTAGCAGTCAACTCTGTTATGAAGGAGACTGGCACAGCATGACAGAATAACAAAAGTACACTGCAACCGTTAGGGCTCACCGTGCTATTCCTCGACACCGTGGTCCACTTGCATGCGACTTCAGTTGGTGATGGACTGTGCAGTCCATATTTTACATTTGCTTCAACATTGAAGAGCAGAGCAGCCACATGAGTGCAGAATTCTCCGAGGCTGAAATCACAAGAGCGCAAACGTAACTTGGTGAGCAATAAGAAAAATAAGGGGGAGGGGGGCATGACACATATGCATACAGGTAATCAATGCAATGCAGGTGAAAGCGTGGGCAAGAAGGTGCAACGTAGTTGGAATAGCGCAGAGACACGAAGTACAGAAACCCAAATCACGTCGTCCGTGTTTCTACTCGTACAGACGGAATCACACTTGTCTAGAGCGCCCAGCCGGCCACTGCAGCTGCCGTTTTCTGCAGAAAGAAGCAAAGCCCGACGCCGTAATGATACCAAACATGGTCATACCGCTTGCTAGGCCCTTGTGCTATAATTCAAGCATGAACGGAAGCTTGTAGCTGGTGTGAGGTAGAAGCTGCGGCCAACAACAATGTCAACAGCGACGCGCTCCGCTGCTCTAGACAAGTGTGATTCTATCCGTACATGACATCGGAGTGTTCCGAATAAAATATGAATGCCAGCACTCCACAGTAAAATGTAGACTAGCAATGACAATCGTAGTTCATGTCCCTAACATGCATGTGTTGACAAAATTGCATGCAGCTCTAACAATCAAGAAAACTGTTGCAGTATCAGAACGGTGTGCTGCGGCAGGGTTAAAATGAAATATTAACACATCTATTCGGTTAAGGGGCTAAATGCTTGAGATTCTCTCGCTGAAATGAGCACGCGGCATTACTAGGGTGCGAACATTCATTTATTTGACATCGACTGCACGAACGCCTGTTCACCACTTAGCCAAAGCGCAAGCAGTTGGAATATGCTGAATGCACTTACCCAGCCATGCAGGTGTAGTGAGCGCTGACAACGTTTCCATCGCCGTTAACGATGCACCAGGGGCGATGTGTTTTCGAGAGAGCCTGGCTGGCCTCTACGGCTGCCGCAATGATCACGACGCTTTCTCCATGCTCGCAGACCTTGAACGACACGAGTTGCTTGACCTTACCGCTCAGAAACGAATTGTAGGCATCTGTAATTCTGTAATTCTTAAACTGTTCTTTCGTGTAGAAATACACGCCCTCGACGAGATAAATGAATATGTGCGTTGTTGAAACTGGGGGTTTTTGGAGCCTGAAAAAAACGAGAATCGCACAACGTCATCGTCCAGCGGGTCGGGCAGCGCGCCGCCTCTAAACGTCAGCTTTTGCCGATACCGATCCTTTGCTTCGTTTCTAAGTGCTTTAAAGTAGTCGCTAGACATCTGAACAATATTTACGATGCAGAATCTACTCGTCACAAATACCACCAAGAAGTGCAAACATCGACACACCACCGACACCACATCACGCCTGCCTTCAACTGCCTGCAACAGCATAGCCGGAAGTGACGCTCACTCTCCTGCCGGAAGTATTCGTAGGGCACCCAATCAGCGGCTAGCGTCGTTTGTTTGTAAACACTGAACCCGTCTATAGGAGCGGGAACAAGCAAGTGCGCCGCATATGTTTCTTTTTTGCTGCCTTTCGAAAGACGCTTAATTCTTAGCAGCTCTCCCGTTCGTGCGGGTTCGTATGCTCGGTGGGACTTGTGTGTGTGCTTCGAACTCCCCACTTCCTTCCTATTCTTTCATATCCCCTCCCCCCCTTTCATATTTCCGTGTTTACAATAATCTCTTTACTGCTCGCTCTCGTAAGACCCCGACCACTGTCAGGTGAACGCGGCGGCAGAGAGCTATTTTTTACGGAATGCATCCTTGGCAACCTGTGGAACCCTGCACTTAGAGGTACTATCTTTGCAAGCGAGAGATGATATCTGTACATGACGGTCTTGATTATTTCAGTTGTCCGTTTCTCCTTCTGTTATTCTCGCTTTTGTTTTTGTGTTGTTTTTTTTCAATATCAATATCATTATGTTAGGACAGCTGGCTGTAATGTTTCCTCCTTCCCACGTTTTCGTATTGAAATAAGAAAAAGACAAACAACTGGAAGAATGTTTCAGCTGGGAGGAGGAAAATGAGAGGACGATACCGAACACTCAAGGCACCTCAGATGATAACGATGCGTTAATACCGAAGGGGGAAGATTTGTCAAAGCTTATTTTCAATTGTGCAATCATCACTAATTTTAACGAAATTCTCACTATCGTTTGCAAGGCTAGTGACTTGGCATTTTTTCTTCCTGCGATAACGGGCGGGTGGTTCATATCCACTACCAGGGCAACGTAGCACAGGAAAACATCTACTCGCATTTTACCAGCCTGGTTGCAATACTCCTGCACCTATTCATTTATGCACTGACCTGCTTGCCTGATGTAATGTATGTGGCAGGAGAACGGGATTTGACAGACGACATAGATTTGCCATAATAAGTATTTTTCTTGCGCTGCTTTCAGGGGATCTTCATGGGATGACATTATTATTATTATTATTATTATTATTATTATTATTATTATTATTATTATTATTATTATTATTATTATTACGAAGTCTGTGCTGATATAAATAGTACATTGTCTCAAGGGGATGTTTTATTTAGATCGTGAGAAACCTAGTGAATGTATAGCATGACAGCTTCATTTTTATTATGCATCTCACAGGCTGAAGTACAAGAGTAGCTCTGGATGCTCCAGGAAGAGTTGTAGTAGCCATTGTTTCCGTATGTGTGTGATGAATTTGCAATGATCATAGGCGAATCTCCCCTTTCGTTCTGATTGTCGAAATACTTACATATGAAACTGTTAAGCTCCTGAACATTCAATGTGCGATGACTGATCACCTCACGTGTTGGTGTTGTTCAGCCAGGCCTAATGACGCACTTATCGCCTTTCGTTTCTGCCCTTCCATACTGGTAAAACGTGGTCTTGCTAAGACAGGTGTTTATTAAGAGAGCGTCTTTAAGTCCGGTCACACTTATTCCAACCTTGTTTCGGTGAGCAAGCTTCATGGTTTTTAAAAGCCGGTGTATGGTGTATCCAATTCTAACGGCAATCTTGTGTATACTTCTAAGGAACGTATTGTAGTGGTGTTATTCCCTACAGCTGTCACGTTCCCTTAATACGAGGAAATTAGCCGCTTGAGAAAAGGTGCAGATTATCTTAGCAGCACTATAGTAAGCACGGGGATCTGTGAAAAAAAAAGGAAGCACTGATCCCACAAAGAAGGCAAAGCGTGGCTGTCAAAAGAAGCAGAAGAGAAAAAATCTGAGTACAATTCCTTTGTCATAACTCCGATCCTGTTATCCTGCGCACGTTACATCGGGAATACAGGACAGTGCAAAAATGAGCGGCTATTCGAGAGCGTTGCAACATGTCCGTTAAAATGCCATAAGATGGCTATCTCGCGATGCATAGCCAAGATTGCAGATACGAATGTATTCGGTAAAGCATTTATCTTCAGAAAAACAAACGTGAAGTGACCTCGCGTTATGGTTGAGAGGGAGCAGATTATTTGTGTCAGTATTGTTTCTATCAGCGAAACTTTTTGTCTGACAAGGTGTAGAATTTTCCGCACATGCAGTAACGCATGATATGAAGTTTCGATGCTCTATATACAGGGTGTTTCAGAGAACGATTTCAAATTTCCAAACATAGGCTTTGTGAGAAAGAAGAAAAGAAAAGCTTTTTATTACGGAACGACCTCTAAGGTTGGGCGCACGTGAGTAGTCGTAAGATACTTGCAGTTTGCACGGTAAATAACTAAGATCGTACAATCAATTTCTAATCAGCAGCCTTTTCAGGTTCCTGCCATTGAGGAATTCGCAGCCGAAAGATGACGATGCTTATCTGCTTTTAGTCTAAAACAAATAAAAATTTATTCGCCGAGACCCAGCGACCTAGCGTTTTTCGCCTCGTGGAACTCGCTTCAAAAGGAGCTCCGGGAGCCGCGTGTGAACACAGCATCCGCTGGTGACGTGTTCTATTGGGATCCTGGGGTGGTTGCAGGAGTCGGGCCGTCGGTCCTAGGATCCACCGCTATCAGGTCGACGTTTCACCCATCCCGACTACAAGGGAAGGTTGCCGGAGTGCGGGGTTGACACGGAGAAGAGGAAGAAGAGAGATGATTTATTTTACATGATGATCTCCGACTCGGAGCTTGTCTGCGCTCGTATTATATACATCACTATGTACAAGAGTCCAATGACGACGTCGTCTCCGCCCTCGAAGAGAGGAGGTCACACCCCGCCTTTGCTGCTTCTCGGTAGCAAGGTATGACGAGACCCGAGTAGCGGCCGATGCTGATTCCTGGAGAAGGTGGGGCCCGGCGAAGAGGCTTGCTGGAAAACAACAGCAGCACAAATAAAAGCACTCTTCCCGGCCCCGTCCTTTTGACAACACGCCGCTGTTCTCTCACAATGGGGAAGCAATTGGACACCTGCTGGCAGCAGACCTCGGTGGCGTCCGGTGCGCTGATGCACCCCTCTCGCTGCGTCGGTGCGGTCGACAAGTTCATATTTCCCAAAACCGGCGCAAACGCACACGCATGCACCGCACGACACACCGACGGTCCAGGCGGATTCCGGGAGCTTGCCGCGGGCTGGTTTGAAACTGGCGAACAAGGCCGTCGCTGCCCCGTCAGACAATACACTTGTCTCTTCGAGACGGCAGCTCGGCGAAGTACATCCGTGGGAACGCAGGCATACGCGCTCCCCACGGTAATTTTCCCCGAAAGGTAGATCCAGCGGCCACCGGCAGCAGCCTCCCTCCACCACATCCATGGGGAGCCCACGCCGATCTTAACAGTCCCTCCGGCGCCAAGAAACTCTCGAATGGCCAGGAACGCAATTGCTGTCCATGAGAGAGATCTCGGGCTTGCTGAAATCTGTGGAGATGCGGCCCGAACATCCCGCAAGGACGAACCGCAGCCAGAACAATCCAAGCGCCACAACACTACATCACGCGCAGGCATTCAGAATCTGCTTTGGATCTACCAGGCTTATCCAAACCTCATTAAAACACCGCCAAAAAATTTCGGACTCCTTTTTAAGCAAGTGACCATCTTCCCTCGCAAAGTTTTGCTCGAGACAAACCTGGGGCAGCTATGGACGAGCTCCCACTCCAGAACTACCTAAGAATTAGTTCTACAAAATTTGTCGAGTAAAAGGTTAACAATGATGGCACCCACTTTAAGATTCATACTCTCCTACTGAGTGCTTCAGCACCTACACTGACGTTACATTTCCCATACCGAACGGTAAAACGTTTTTGGAGGATCGGAATCCATCGGAGCAAGCTTCCATTCCTTTGAGGCCTTTCGCCTAACCCGATAAGCGGACAACGATCAGTCTCGAGAGTAATATTCGCTTCGTGCACGCAACTGGCAATTATCTGTGCCACCCATACAAAGCATACACATTACTTTTCAAACGCACTACAGATATCCTCTCTCACTGTCAGCTAATTTACCACATTCAAAAGAAATGGAATGTTCTCCGTCATCTCCTTATTTAACTTGAAAGGACTCCCGATCCTCTGTCACTCACATCGTCTTGAAGTAAATGTAACATTCTTAACCTTCAGATAAAGTACACTTAGGATAAGAACTTCAACTAAAAAAAACTCACTTCAAAACTAAGTTCACAAACACTCACTCACGCTGATAAGCCTATCTAGTCTGTGGTGCCCGCAGCTCACTCTCCAAAAATAGACATTAAGTGTTCAAAGAACAACTTACTAAAGAAACAACCTTAAAGTCAAAACTCGCATTTTACGTCGCTCGAAAACAGACACTACCTACAGTGTCATGAACATTTCCACCAAGTAATGAACACTAGTCAAAACTGCAACGAGCTTTACGCAAATTAAAATCGCTCCAAGTACAGCCTACTAACAACATCGCCTAGTTTACCGCTTCCTGACTCAACAACGCTATTCCTCTATTGAGCGCTTCAACATAAAGCGGTTCTCAATCATAGTGCCTCAAACTGACCGTACACTTCTTTCTTAGCTGACACACGTTGTCCTTTTGACCAACTTCACGCAACTGTGCGCCTACTAACCGTTACAGCAGCCAATGCTTACTCGGACTAATCTTCAATGCCGTACACATGAAAGTAACAAGAAGAAAATGTGCATTGCTCATGCGCTGTAACTAAGTATCTAAATAGTACACAAGACTGCACCACTGAAGCCAAAATTCTCACAAAACTGATTTGGCTTTACTTTTGAACGAGCTCTGAAATGCGCTTTTATTTACGCAGAGTGTAATACACAGTACATCATTTCCTGTCACACATGCAAGCTACTAAATTCACAAACGTTGGTTTCGCAGTATGAAGCTTTCCCTGGAAATTAACCTCAATAAGTGCGTTTACTACATCCTGATCTGACTTCAGTACTACTATACTGCTCATTTTTCTTAAAACTGTCTCAAGAACCTATAATGAATTAACTCAAGTCGTTTCTTAAAAAGAACTACACCCTTGCATGCGCTTGTGAAATGACCACAACGGACCGCTCCGCGTTCCCCGTACCCGAATTCCTTTGATTCGAACCCTATGGGGTCTCGGTCCCGACGGCTTTCTCGCTCGCCATAGACGCACACCGCAAGCTCTTCCAAGTGTTCTGCCGTAGTGCTCGATTCGGCTTCGCGGCCGCTTTCCTACAGTCCTCTGACGGGCTAACTTGAAGCATAGATGGAAGGTCGGTCTGTCTCGCTTTCTGTGCACTTTCGCGGGACGTTCAACTACAGTGTTACTCCTGAGACCAATTAGACACGGCTGGCATCGCAAACAAAATCTAGCCAGTGCTTTTGGCCGCGCAGGGTGCCTGTTACTGACCAAACCACCTCGACCCGCTATTCTCTTCCAGAACATCACCTTTCCCCTTCGTCGGAGGGGCTGCATCCGTTTACTGAGAACGTGCCTCTTTCTAGTTCGCCTTACCGAACGGGACAAAGAGCATTTCCCCCTGCCGCGAGTTGGGCTTGACCTTTGCTTCGCGCGCTCCCTTGCTGGTTCCGTCAAGCGCTTCCTATGTGCTGCTCGAGCTCGCTTTTTTCTTTTTCGGCGGTGTTTACGGACACCTGAGGCGCTTGCACTTTCCTCTGAACTCAGCTTCGGGTATTCAAACTTTTCGGATGCCCCTGCGATTGTCTCCTCGTTTTCCACCAAAGAATCACTCGTTTCGCAAGTCGCGGAAGAGATTTCTCCTTGTTCAAGGACACATGTAGCCCTGCTCAAAACCTGCTCCTCACTCCGCGTGCACTCGGCCGTTTCTCCTGAATTAGCTTCATGCAGTTCTTTGTACTGCCGCTCGCTGCTACAAAGTGCGTCGTATGCATTGCCCTTCGAGGTCTGACCATTCGTGGAAGCCTCTACACTTTCGTCACTCATTTTCTGGACACCTCCTTCACTACACTGAGACTTTACCACAGCTTCTGGCCACTTGGCCCCGTTCCTCGCAGTTGTAAAAATCAGCTGTCTCCTGCGGTTGAAATTCTCCCACAAATATATCGGCATCAGAGTATTTCGCCACCTCCAGCACAATACCCTCATTTTTGTCACTTAGTGACGCCTCGCTCTTACCGACTTTTTCGATTTCTTCCGCAGCTGAATCGCAACCCTTTGAAGTTGCCTCACTACGATCAGAGCACTCCGTTTTACAGCTTCCGGGCACTTGGCCCCGCTTTTCGCGGTTGTAACGAACTCCCTCATGTGTATGAAATGAGCCCACGCTGCTATCGGTCGCCTCAAAATCTAGTGCCATCTCAACGACACTCCCCTCTTTACCGATAACTTTCATTTCTTGCACAGTTCGCTCACAACTCTTTGAAGCTGTCTCGCTCTCATCATAGTCTTTCGCTCTCTTACAGCTACTGGCTACTTGGCCGCGCTGTTTACAGTTGTAATCAACTGTTTCCTGTGCTTGAAACGCGCGCGAAAAGTTAGCGGACGCCTCACAATCTTCCGCCATCTCAAGCACCTCTTTCTTTGTCTCATTCTTAACGGAGACACCAAAACGCCTGTACAAGGCTTCCTGCACATTACTTTCTTCACGCTTTACGCTTGCTCTTTCAGGAGTTCCGCTAATTCCTCCTCGAACCATTGACCGATCCCTCTCAATTTTGAGCTCCAACAACTTCCTCTCCCTTTCTTTCTTCTCTTTTTCATACAGTTTCTTTGCTTCCTCCCTCTCTTTCTCGTATGCTCTTTTGGCTTCCTCCTCTTTCAGATTTTCCTGAACAAGACCCCAGGCGAATTCAATGTCTTCCTCACTGCTACCGCTTTCCTCTATTAATCTCAGTAGCTCACATTTTGTCATCGACTCTTCCCACTCCAGTGCCAACTCGTCGCACAACTGCAACAGCTCTGCCCCTCGCAACTTATTCAGGTCCATGGCCACTGCTTAAACGATGGTTTTGCTTGCGAACGGATGCTTAAAAACTCGCACGTTGCATCTGAACGCACACACACACACACCCAGGAATTCAAATCGTTAACCCAGAATTTGAAGCCTGGTAAACCTCAAAGCAAAAACCAAACGCTCACCCGCAAATGCAGCGCCATGTCACCAGGTTCATCCCAGCCGCTGCCATCCAAATATTGGGGTCCTGGTGGGAGTTGCAGGAGTCGGGCCTCCGGTCCTAGGTTCCCCGCTATCAGGCCGACGTTGCACCCATCCCGGACTCCAAGGGAAGGTTGCAGGAGTGCGGAGCGGACACGGAGACGATGACGAGTCAGAAGAGGAAGAAGAGAGATGATTTATTTTACATGATGATCTCCGACTCGGAGCTTGTCTGCGCTCGTATTATATACATCGCTATGTACAAGAGTCCAATGACGACGTCGTCTCCGCCCTCGAAGAGAGGAGGTCACACCCCGACTTTGCTGCTTCTCGGTAGCAAGGTATGACGAGACCCGAGTAGCGGCCGATGCTGATTCCTGGAGAAGGTGGGGCCCGGCGAAGAGGCTTGCTGGAAAACAACAGCAGCACAAATAAAAGCACTCTTCCCGGCCCCGTCCTTTTGACAACACGCCCCTGTTCTCTCACAATGGGGAAGCAATTGGACACCTGCTGGCAGCAGACCTCGGTGTCGTCCGGTGCGCTGATGCACCCCTCTCGCTGCGTCCGTGCGGTCGACAAGTTCATATTTCCCAAAACCGGCGCAAACGCACACGCATGCACCGCACGACACACCGACGGTCCAGGCGGATTCCGGGAGCTTGCCGCGGGCTGGTTTGAAACTGGCGAACAAGGCCGTCGCTGCCCCGTCAGACAATACACTTGTCTCTTCGAGACGGCAGCTCGGCGAAGTACATCCGTGGGAACGCAGGCATACGCGCTCCCCACGGTCATTTTCCCCGAAAGGTAGATCCAGCGGCCACCGGCAGCAGCCTCCCTCCACCACATCCATGGGGGGCCCACGCGGATCTTAACAGTTCCAATGCATGCGCCAGTTACTTCGATATGCATGGGCTCTCCAAAGTCGTGGCTACGTAGTCTGTTATGATAGCGTCTTGCAGTGAGCGAATAAGCAAAAGCTAACGGAGGCTTCTGCATATGCAGAGCATTGAGACATCGTACATTTGGAATTGGCCGGCGCAATCTTTCCTTGCTACATGCAGTAGCGCGCCCAGGATCTCTGCCAGGTGGGCGGGGGGGGGGGGGGAGGTGGGTTCAATTTCTCACGAAGGGCCGGGCATGCGATTACGTAGTCGTTGCATGCGTAAAAAAGTAAATAAAATGCCAAATAATAGTAACACCAATGATGATGATTATGTTTATTATTTTTTCGGCGTTTTGCAGAGACATTAGCGCCACATTCTTCTAGGACATAGGAGCAGTTACGGAGTGGGAGGGGGGTTAGGTTGGCCTCAGGGGGGGTTACAACCCCCGAACGCCCCCCCCCCACCCCCCTCCGTCGGTGCGCCACTGGCTACACGTCAGCAGCAGTGGTTGCGTTCGCACGTCTGGCGTTCTTCATGCGCGCTTTCGTGCCGCAAAAAGCCCAGGTTTTGTCGCGCTGCAGAGCTTTATACAATTCGCTTTTCTTTGTTTGAAAGGCTCCATATGGCATCGTCATCAGCGTGGCTAAAACTCGTCCTTTGCAGTAATCACATAAAGTTTAATTAATGTTGTAATTAGTAAATATTACTTTGTTACCCAATTAACAAATGCTTTATTGAGCCGTCGTGACGTTTGCCTCAGCGAACAGTTTCTTTATGAGGAGGCTTTCCTTTTTTTCCTCGAACAGCCTATTTTTAAGAAATTTCGCAAGTTTTCACTGAACCACCCTGTATATATTGTACTTGTGTTGTGGGGCGATTAATGCGATCAGCGGGGCTATTTTTCTGAGAATCATTTTCTTCAGGACGCTGAAGGAATTAAGCGCCAATACTCTAGCGGCGCGGATGGTGCTGGAGTTTTTTCTTTCAAACGTCTGTATCATTGAAGCAGTGTATATGATTGCTTGTTTTTTGCAATATATGTCTTTGTTTTTTTTACAAAGTTTTCTAACCCAGATAGTGAACAAAAAGGTCATCGTTTTATGCAAATACAGTTACAAACGAATGCAAGTGAAGTTGCCAGTAAACATATATAAATATCAGCATAATGTTATCTTGTGGTTTCTCTACATACGAATAAGGAGTCATACAACACAACGGCAACTTACATTGTGCTATGAGGTGCAAGTGGAGTTACCTTTGCCCTGTGTTTATCGTATCGCTGTGATTATGAGACATCTTGAGAAAATGTGTGCTAAGATCTTATATACACAGAACACCGGATATTTACGTGGTTCTTGCGGAATTGCTTCTTTCACGGCAGCGCGCACTGTAATATGGTAGGAGAGAAATCGAATAATATGACAAGATTGATTAACTTTATAGCCTGGAAAGCCATGCGTTCAAGCCTAATTGAAAATGGAGTTTACTTATACTGGGAGTTCACGCCCAACATAATTGCTAAAGAGCGATGCTGCTAATTTCCACATATCGATAAAAATCTGACTAATTTCACTCAGGAAACACAAACTGAATGGTGTAATAGCGCAGTTGCAGCTACAATTGGATGTGCCCAGTGTGACGTATACCAGTTTTCCTCTCATTGCCGGCGAGCGAGGATAGGCAAGTTTTATCAAGTGCCAATATTTATTGTTTCGTTGCTACACCTGATCGCGCTTGCCAGAACAGCCGCTTTACAACGACACTTGTTCACTGTCGCGCGGCATAGTAAGGGCAGCAACTATGTCGCCTAGAGGACCACGGAAAGTACCGACAACAGCGCTTTTTGACCATTCAGTTTCGGTTTCCTGCGAGAAACAAGCCGGATTTCATCGCGCTGCAGCACTTCTAAAAAGGCACCCTTTCACAAATACTACAACGGATATCGAATTCCCGTATAAGTAACATGCATCTTGCGATTAGGTTTGAGTGTCTTGCTGCTATTGTCTGAGCTTTAATCATCCTAATATTGTTAATTACCGTTAACATTTTAAGGCCCTTTGCATGGTGTGTGCTGCCATGTAGGAATACCGCAAAGATTTTGCTGATGGTTATCTGTGTTCAAAACAATTTTGGACACATTTTCTGAAATGCCCTTTATAGCTTTATGTAGTTACTATTCATCCCAAATTTTAATTATTGCTTTGCTTTCATGTTTATGCAGATGGGACATGAAACGTCCGCATTGTGTGTGAAATGTTGAAAGATTTTTTATTATAGGGGTGTGCGAAGACCAAATTTTCTAAATACGAATCGAGTAACAATATAAAATTTTATATATGGAATAAATATCGGATATCAAAAGAAAAATGCCTAATCCGTAATAATAACTTCGCACAATAAATTACTATGAGGAAGTGCATTATTAAGCTATCAGCATAAAATGCAATGTTGTCTAGATATGCGATATTGAAGACCATTCTAAACATTTCAGTATTCGCACACCCTTATTCATGATGTGCAAGTACCTTTCTCTGCTTATTTCGTACGAGTTTCCACCGCTCTAGAGCAGTGATCTTTCTAGACTGATGACCGTGCAAATTTTACTCAGTGTTTGAAAACCTTTAAATGCTTTTGTATTTTTTCCTGTAGTTATTTGCAACGCCGATAATATAATGGAAAAATACACATTTTCGACATTTCTTTCTCCTATCACTTTGGCTCAGTGAACAGCGCGCCCTGGCTTTGTAGTACGTCAAATGTGGGATTTCTTGTTAGGATCCACCTATTCTAGTTTACTTTTAAGTTGGATTAGTAATAAAATTATTCACACGAATTGATGTTGTTCTAGAAGCCTTCGTTCGCATTTAGCATTTTGCAGAACGTGTGTTGTCCTGTGTTTGACTATTACTGCGGCTCTTGCAGCTCATCTCTTTCGTGTGTTCTGCTTTCTTTTGCCCACTGCACGTAAAACTTGAATGCACTTGTTTTCACGTTGCCCGCGATCTGCCTGCTTGTGTTCTGTTTATCGGTCGCTTTTTGTGTGCTTGTTTACTCCCTGTATTTTTTGAACATCTGCTTGATCTGCAACCGCAGACTGGTGTTTGTTGTGAATAAACCAAATAAAAACTCAATTACCCTTTTGAATACCTTCTTGCGCTCTTTGAAGAAACCACTAGAACACAGAAGGGAAGTGCTGTCATGAATATTCCATTATGTAAAGTTAGTGCTGATGCCTACACAATACACGATCAGGACGCAGTAAAATGTGGATATAGCAGAGAAAACATACAATATATAGTCTCGGCGTGCCAAGCGAAAACTCTGTCCGGCACGGAGTACGAAAATTGATATATATACTCCCAATGTGACTCTTGAAAACTCTGCCAAACACGGAGTATGCAAAAAAAAGTACTCCCGAAGTACCGCGCAGGAACTCCGACCACAAGGAAGTATTACGGTCTAGAATATACTCCAAATGTTCCGCCGAAAGACTCCGTCAGGCACGGAGTAAAGAATAAAAATTTACACTCCCAAGGCAGCACGCAGGAACTCCGTCAGGCACGGAGTAAAAAATAAAAACATATACTCCCAAGGCACCACGCAGGAACTCCGTCAGGCACGGAGTAAAATATCAAAATATATACTCCCAAGGCACCACGCAGGAACTCCGACCGATTGATTGATTTATGGGGTTTAACATCCCAAAACCAGCTCTGATATGAGAGACGCCGTAGTGGAGGTCTCCGGAAATATCGACCACCTGGGGTTCTTTAACGTGCACTGACATCGCACAGCACACGGGCCTCAACATTTCGCCTCCATCGAAATGCAGCCGCCGCGGCCGGGATTCGATCCCGAGACCTTCGGATCTGCAGCCGAGTGCCATAACCACTAGACCACCGTGGCGAGGCGAACTCCGACCGATGCGGAGTAAAAGTTTACTCCGACCCTATGGAATAAAATTAACTCCCAATGGGAGGGTCGCTAGAGGACACGTCATTTACTCCCACCTGGGAGTAAATTTTTTTACAGTGTATGGTTTATAGCTCTGAACCCATTACAGAGGCATCATCAACATCATCATTATGAAACAATGTTCTTCAACTTTTCCGTCATTATTACGAAACGCTGCCCTTTGAAGCAGTTGTGTCGTATCGTGCAATGCATCACGCGGCAGGCGACGTACGCAGCCGCGCCAGCAACCTGACTTGGCTCTTCGGTATACCTGATGGCGCATCCTCGCAAGGTGCGACCGCTGCCGAAGAAGCGAATCGCAGAGCTACGTGCTGCTGCATGCAAGGCAACGTCAGGCACAACAGAAAGCTGTGCAGAGGGAAGCCCAAACCGCAGCTCGCCGTCGACGCCGGGACGGGAGTTCGGTTCGTTCTCGGGAAAACGACGCCAAGAGACTCTCTAATGTTGAATTCCAATGGCAGATCGCGAGCGCTTCGCCGGATCGCGAACGGAGCGCGCCGCTCCGAGCAAGATCGCTCTCGTCAAATCTGCCATTGGAGTGCATTTGCTCCCGCGGGAGCACTAGCGAGAGCGCGCTAGCGTAGAGGGGAATCGGGTGATCCCAGCATTCCGTGCGCTTTGTTTATTCCGTAATTTGCGCGAGTGTTGCACGTTCTGGTGCTCTTCCAGTCCGGTATGATGGTAGCGGCCTGGAACCAGATGAAAGTCAGCCCATGAGTTTCAGCACACTTTGCGGGCACTCCACCGTGGCTGCTTGACGGGCACGTATACGCGAAGTAGCAAATCCCTCAACTAGTTGCTCTTCTAGACGCCGCGACAAATGGAAGTGCCTACGGAACTAGAGGAAAACAGTGTTTCAGATAAGTTCTTTCCACGCCAGAGACACCAGAGTTGTGCCGTGCCTCATCGCCCGAATATCGCCGAACGACGTCCTCGACGAAGCCAATCACTTTAGGCCTCTTGGCAGGCAGGGGGGAAAATCGTGTCGAATGCCCGTTTGTACACAGCAGCCTCACACTCGCTCCCTGTGTTCGAAGAATCCTCACTGGATTCGGCACTTGTGCTGTCCGACTCCAAACAGCATGAGCGCATGGCGGGAAGTGCTTTTCCTGTCGTCCATTGCGGCCCACGGCTGTTGTTAGCCGCCCGTGACGGGAAGAGAGCCGGGCTGAAGCGGACGCACAAATGACGTCATGCGGACTTCCGGCCAAATCCGCCGATTTAGACGGAGCAAGAATTGTTGCTCCACGGAGCGATCCGGAATCAGCGGCTGCTCCCAATCTGCCATTGGAATACAGCATCCATGCTCCCAGTCTGCCATTGGAATGTAACTGCTCCGTACAGAGCAGAAAAGCATGATCTGGATCTGCCATTGGAATTCAACATAAGATGTGCCGTTATACAGATTTGCACGTTACAGTACCGTAGTAATTATGGCGTAGTGGGTACTTCCCTACTTGGCGAAGTGATAAGAGTTATGGAGTAGGGGATGCCCACCGCCTCTACTTGCACTAGTTTCCTCAAGCGTTTAAAATGGCCTCTAACAAGGTCGCTCCTTTAGCTTACGCTGTCACTGTCCTGCGGTTCCACGCAGGCCTGGCTCTTTTTGTGATTTGCGCGTATTCGCTATGCTGCAGCCTGCTGCAGCTTGGATGCAGCAGCCTTTCATATCACAAGTGTGTGTTTACCATTAAAACGAATTCTTAGCGGGTGGATCGAATTTGCCGACGCAAGCGTCTCTATGCTCTCACAGCCCTTCTCGATACACCGCCGCAGCACGGAAAGTACAAGAACGCGGCTTGAACGCCCACGTTAGAAAGCTTGCTTTCTATCGAGAGTGTACCAGACCACAAACGAGAAAAGAGTGGCGAGCATAACAAAACAGGCTGGCGGAATCACGTCATGCGGCAATGCGACGCTGGTTCTTCGCTACTGAGCGTTCCACTAGCATTGGCTATGGTCGGAGCTGGTTATCTCTCTAGCTTTTATTTCTGGGTCATTCCACGCCAGCTGTCCCAGCTGTGGCGCTAGAGAAAAATGAACTTGTTTCGAAAAATGCCAAAAAATTACACGGAAGTCAGCCTTGCTTCCACAGCACTTTCCCGAAATATCTTGAGCAAGAAAAAATTTTTTAAAGGCCCCTATACCACCCCGACATATTTTTGAACATTTCAAGTTAACACGCGTATCAATTTGGGAATGCCGTCACGATGAACGATGTCAAATACGGCAGCGCTACGCGCCGCGGCCACGCCACAAACTCGAAAAACAATCCCATGCGCCTCTCCGGCCATTTCCGGCATACTAAAGTTAGCCGCGACGACATTGTGGTTTTTGGTGACGTCAGAAGAGTCCGAGCTCCGCTGATTGGTCGAAGGAGAACGTCGACTGCCGGCTAGTCTGCTAGCAAACGCACGCGCTCCCTGCTTGTTTGTTTTCCTCCTCGTGTGTCGTTCATGTGGTTTTCGCGTGTGAATTCGTAAATGCGCTACGCTACGCAAGTGCAAGTGAGGTACAGCCGACTAGAAACTGCAGCGACTGTCAGAACACGACGGATAGCGCTGAGAGCGTTGGCACAGCACCAACATAAAGGTCGACCCACACGTACGCTTCTGTACGCATCCACGCACGCGCCGACGCGCGAAACTCTGCCGCGCCTGGCGCGGAATAGTGGCTTGCATCCCCACGTCGCGTGCGCCAGCGCGCGTTCACTCCGGCTATGCAGACGTCGGCGTAGCAGGTACCGCTTCGTGCTGATCTACTAGCTTCACGCTACACGATGTAGGCCTCGCCACAATCCCATGGCAGAGGTGGTGCCTCACAAGGCCACTCCACACCACGAAGCACCGCTAGACGAACACTAGCGCGCATTCGATGGCGTCGTGCACGCATGTAGCAAGGTGCACGATAGGTCGCGCACGACGAGGTGCAACCACGCCCACGGTGACGGGAGGCACCTGAGCCCATTAAGTGCTTTAGTGGGCCTAATTGTCTTTAAACAGTGGTCGAAAATAAATATATGAGTACGAGCGTAATTGTAATGCATAGACATTTGCTAATTAAGCATGAAAAGCAAAGAACAAATATTCGAACTAGAGTAAAGCCACGTCGTAGTTGCGCATGTACAGGACTCCAAACGCGTGTGGGACGCGTGAAATCGAGCGCGGATATCAAGCCGGGCTTGTTCTCCGCGCCTAGACGCGCCCAGATGCGCCTGCGCCGTGTACGCATGCGCAGTTACGCGAATGAGCGCGCGCAAGTAAGCGCACGCGCATCGCACGCGTCTTAGAAGCGTACGTGTGGTTCGGCCTTAACACTTGCGCGAACGCGGGAGCCCGGCAGAGGCGCGTCAACCGGATGCGCGTTATCGGCGATGTATGTCACGTGACATTCGGAGGAGCACTCGGCGAGGAGGTGGCACCGGCAAGCGGTCTGTGGGCCGCAGGAGAGAGCGAAACAAGCAAGCGCCGCGTTTTAATAATCAAACGCGTGTAACTCCTCTATTTCGGCAGCGTTTCGAAAAATTCTTGCGGCTACGTGTTTGTTGCGGACACCGGCACAAAAGCAACACCACACACTAAATTTCGACCGCTTGGTGGTTTAAGGGCCCTTTAAGCCCGCGAGGGTCGTTGGAATTTCGCAAAACGTCGGAAAACAGGGTGCGAGAAAAAAAATTCCTTGAAATCTACTAATGGGCCAATAGTTTTCAAATATGCATTTTTGTATTTTCAGAACACTAATCTTCAATTATAAAAATGTTTCACAAATTGTGTTTATGTTCTTCACTGCTTAGGACAGAGGTGAAAAT
Source organism: Hyalomma asiaticum (assembly GCA_013339685.2). NCBI lineage: Eukaryota > Metazoa > Arthropoda > Arachnida > Ixodida > Ixodidae > Hyalomma > Hyalomma asiaticum. Next base: position 23,765 of record JABSTT010001928.1, read on the forward strand.
TCTGAAATTGCAGCGTTTCTGAGAATTTTTTTCTGAAAAGCAGTTTTGCAAGAAAACTTGAAAATATCTTCATACAACTTTCCATAAACGGTACAATGTCTAAAAATTAATTTTTGACTGTGTGCTGCGCACAGGCTGTGAAATAAATGTCTCAACTTGACAAAAACGCTGTTTTCTCCTATATTTAGGCGTCAATTGCACCCTAAGGTGGTCCAAGAAATAATAAGCAGAAAATGGCGTGTAGTTGAGAAACGTAAGCGCTTTCAAAAGATTAAGTTTCGTCGAGGTAATTTTTGTATACTCTGAGAAAATAATTTTTCAAGTTAAGTGCCACCGCTGCCCTTTTATTGCTACGTGGTTCGCTTTCTCCTTGTGGCTTTATGGCGGGAAATACAAACCAGCTTACATTGCCGCGGGAGATAAAAGGTAGCGCATCCGCCACTTGTGGTTTTTCTATCTTTTCGTTCCTACTTCAACTTCCGTTTCCTATATAAAAAGCGATATACAACACAGGGAGACCTTTAATCATACGGTTGGCTTAGAAACTACCATGTCCCCGTAATAAACAGCGGTACTTTTTGCGTGCTGCTGCGACAATGAAAAATAATTAACAAAAAAGCGTGTGTATCTCAGAAGCATAAGAACTTACAAAGCAGTGACATTCATCACCGCTATTCGCGTTTTCATTGATAAAAGGTTCTCGAACTGGATTCTCGCGACTACCTCCCCCCCCCTCTTTCTTTCTCGCTGTGTCGTTTGGTTTCTCCTAGAAGAATGTTGGCAGGGAATGCAAACCCGTGTGGTACGGATTATCGTTTGTGTGTCGCAGAACCAAAGTTATGACAACCAAGGATTCGCAAAGCTTTAAAGGTCCCATGACACCAAAATTTCAAACGCAAGGTGCTTGCGTTAATTGGTTTTCCTGCATACGAAGGCAACCTTGACCGAGTGTTAGCAGTGAACGTTGCCTCTAAGTAATTTTAATATGGTTTCAAAGTAAGCGGGAATGCTCATCCGAGCTTGCAACATCTCGCGACATCGCCACTAGTATGACGCGGTTAGTGGGCCATCTGTGACGTTTCACTTCTGTAAGTTGATATCGTGACGTCACAGAGAGAGACGGGCGCGCCGCGCTATGGCTTCCGAGCGTGGCCTCCGAGATTGGCTGCCGCAACTGATCGCGGAGGCCACGCCAAAAGCCGTATTTTTTTGCTTCCTCTCCGTGTTGGTCGCTCAAGCGTACATTGTACACACGCTATGATGCAAAGCGGGTGCGGCGAGCAGACGAAATCAGCAACTGGTCTGGCGCTCGCGCTCTCCGCAACGTCACCGAATCTTGAGCTCACGCGATCAAAGCCTGCGCTCACTTCCGACAGCCGCCGCGCTAGCCCCGCGGTGCTAGTTTCTTGCAGTTTTTAGCGCGCGTTTCGAAGCTTCATTAAAACTGAACAAAATTAACAATGCTGTGACTAATTGGACTTCACGCTGGAGAATTTGGCACTCCATGCCGTGATTACAAGACACTGTGCTACTCATTAGAACACAAAAGTCCCCAACAAAAAAATGGCTGCCATGGGCCCTTTAAGTCATGAAGGTACGCTTAGTTAAGTCAACAGTGTGCACTTCCGTGCTACTGTAAGTAATGATATATTAATATGCGACCTTCTGCGCGTATAGTGGCACAGTGGGCCTGAAATCAATTTTACCGTTGCACGCGCGTCGCTAGGAGTACCACTTCAATGTCACATGGTCAGCTATTATGCAAAATAATGTGGTTCATCCCTCTCTCACAGGAATACGAAAGCGAAACCTTTCTTCGCACATAAGCGGCAGTCTGACGAATCGAGGGGCGGGAGATGCGTAAAGTACTCTGGACATGTGAACCGCTTGCATGTACACGCCAGGGGCACCTCGACACTGTACAGGGATCCTCGACAGTTGCACACAAGCGAGAGCTCTCGAACGACTCGCATTTCTCCGGAGACACTGCATTGAACGCGCCAGCGCCCCTACGCAAGCTTGCAAAACACCATGAGCGTTCGCAAACGGTGAAACCTTGCAAGCGAAGAAGAGCTGTCTCTCAGCGGATCGTTTTGTGAACGCACACTTCGCTGCGCGAAACGCGCGTCATTTACTGGTCCACGGCTGCCTTTGCGTTTCTGGAGTGCGTTGTAACAAAACTGGCTATCATAGACGTCGCACAAGACTACGTGGCGACCGTGCCTGAAGCAACGCTCCAGCAGGACGCCAGAGCCTGATCGGTGATAGATGGAAACGCTAACTGCTGGCGCGCATATTAAAGGGCCCATGACAGCTATTTTTTTGTTGGAGACTTTTGTGTTCTAATGAGTAGAACAGTGTCTTGTGATCACGGCATGGAGTGGCAAATTCTCCGGCGTGAAGTCTAATTAGTCACAGCATCGTTAATTTTGTTCAGTTTTAATGAAGCTTCGAAACGCGCGCCAAAAACTGCAAGAAACTAGCGCCGCGGGGCTACCGCGGCGGCTGTCGAAAGCGAGCGCATGCACTGATCACTTGAGCTCAAGATTCGGTGACGTTGCGGAGAGCGCGAGCGCCAGACCAGCTCGCCACACTCGCTTTGCATCATAGCGTGTGTACAATGTACGATCGAGCGACCAACACGGAGAGGAAGCAGAAAAATACGGCTTTTAGCGTGGCCTCCGCGATCGGCTGCGAAAGCTGATCTTGGAGGCCACGGTCGGAGGGCATAGCGCGGCGCGCCCGTGTCTCTCTGTGACGTCACGATATCAACTTACAAAAGTGGAACGTCACAGATGGCCAACTAACTGCGTCACACTAGTGGCGATGTCGCGAGGTGCTGCAAGCTCGGATGAGCATTCCCGCTTACTTTGAAACCATATTAAAATTACTTAGAGGCGACGTTCGCCGCTAATACTTGGTCAAGATTTCCTTCGTATGCAGGAAAACCAATTAACGCAAGCATCTCGCGTTTGAAATTCTGGTGTCATGGGACCTTTAAGGCGGCACTTTGCGGCTTCGCTCCATCGTTCCTAGGTGGCGGCACCACTGCTGAGAACGAAGATTGCAATGAAAAGGGAGGCGATATTAATTTAAAGGGGTCCTGAACCACCGCTCGGGCTTGGTTTTGAAAACAGCTGGGTGTGTACTGAAGGCCTCTGAGAAATTCACAGCCGAAAGAATTTTTCAGAACTGTTTGTTAGGAGCGAAGATATTAGTCATTTTTAGTTTACCGGGCTTAGCCTAATATCGTAGTTATCGGAATAGCGGAATGGAAACGCGCATGCGCAGTTCCGTAAACGGCCGATACCGTTTAGCGTGCCCACGGTATTTCGCAGATTTAACGTTACCGTGTTTGCGTGTTTATCGTAGTTTACGTAAAACATGGCGGCGTTTTCGGACGCCCGCTTCGAATTGAATTTGACGTTGCTGTGGCAGGACTCTCTTAGTTCGCAGCAAACGACTGTGTAAAATGGCTACGCTTGCCATCAGATAGCTTCAACGATGCAGTGTTAGGGATAACTTAGGCGAATTTCCGAGATCGCTTCCCATTTCAAACGTTGCTAGGCCTAGTGAGAGGACATCTGTTTACATTTCTGCAACATGTCAATTTATGCTCGTGGCGCTTGGTTCAATATATTTATTTCTCTTTATTCTCGAAAAGTTATAATGCCGCTGCACGCTCGTGTAAGTGAAAATGTTAAGTTTTATTTCTTTTCACTTCTTTAACGCATGTGTCCTTCGCTAGATGGTAACACAATCACAACTACCGTGCCTTAAACACTATTCCGCTAAACTAAGGCTCGTTTCCGCAACGAATGTTTGCGGTACGGTAACGCTATTCCCTTAGCCCCGCTATCACGCTAACGCTCTAAACTAAAAATAGAGAGCTTTAGTTTGTCCGTAAACTTCTTTACGTTTGCGGATACCGGTTTGCCGTGCGTGTTTGCGGTGGAAGTAGAACTGCTAGCGCCATCTATTCGCGGTTTACTTAACTACAATGTATTACATTTTCTTTTTAGTAGCGTGGGCGTTTTCTTCTAAAGAGGTAATGAAAGTACTCAGAGTAAATTATTCTCTCACGTCCAATGCTTTACACTAGGAGTCAACCAAAACGGGAAAGCAACCATAATAATAGCTTTTTTGTGCCTGGTAAGGTTCCGCATCATCAGGCGTCGCCACCAGCGCTGCTGGTCACGTACACTTTCCCGTTAAACCGGTATCCGTAAACGTGAAGAAGTTTACGGACAAACTAATACCCCTGTCACACGAGGCAACTAAAGTGCACTTTGAGCACGTGCACTTCGCCGCTAGTGTCATTCGCACGCTGTCACACGGGAACGTTTAGTGACACTCGCTGCAAAGTGCACTTGCAGGCAAGTGCGTTCGCCGAACTCACTTCGCGGCGACGAAGTGTGTAGCCTCGGTAGCAGTGGCTTGTAAACAAATGCGCTAACGCACAACGCGGCGCCCGTAGTATTTTTAAAACATTGTTTTCGTTATTATAAATACTGCCATGTATTAAACAAATCATATTTCAACGAAAAACCTCGCTATTCTCGCCCTTGGGCAGTTTGCGGCCACGTCCGCTAGGGGAATGTACATTTCCAAAGCACACTTCTCTTTCTCGTGTAGCAGCGCGTGAGCGTAAGTGCACTCGCTCAAAGTGCACTTTAGTTGCCTCGTGTGACAGGGGTATAAAACTCTAATGTCTATTGCGACCGGAAAACCTCCCTTTTCAGTCCTGTCTCAACTCTGCGGAGTAGAGGGTACAGAGCTCCTTAGGGCGGTGTCGAAGGAGGTGCCCCGCCCACCGCGTTTCGTCACCAGACTTCAGCGACGTGGCAGAACGGCTGACGAAAAGCTCGCGACTACCGGGTGGCTGTTTGTTTGCAGCGCGCTTGTGGCCGCCTGCTCGCTCTGCGCCTGGGCTCGGTCGCGTGCCCTCGCGATCACCGCATTTTTTTTCGATCCTCCGAAGCTTTGTTTTCGTTCATCACACACGTTTAGGCTCGCAGGTGTGAGCGCTTACTTTGTCAGCGTGCTGCTTGTCGTCGATATTGCGCATAAGACGGCGTCAGGACAAACAGTGCAACTACCAACGCTGCTCCACCTTGTCCTGCATAACCCCAAGTTAGTTAATTGTCATATTTGGCCCCGCCACGGTGGTCTAGTGGTTATGGTACTCGGCTGCTGATCCGAGGGTCGCGGGATCGAATCCCGGCCGCGGCGGCTGCATTTCGATGGAGGCGAAATGTTGAGGCCCGTGTGCTGTGCGATGTCAGTGCACGTTAAAGAACCCCAGGTGGTCGAAATTTCCGGAGCCCTCCACTACGGCGTCTCTCATAATCAGAGCTGGTTTTGGGACGTTAAACCCCACAAATCAATCAATTGTCATATTTGCGGAAGAGAGCGCGGAAAATTTCAGAAGGGTAAGTGTGGACAGGAAAGACGCTCACACTTACCCTTCTGAAGTTTTCCGCGCTCTCTTCCGCAAGTATGACAAGCTACCAACTAGCCCAACACTTCACTGTACTGAAACATTAGTTAATTGTTGATTAATAATGTAGACGGGTTAATCATCCTGTCGGGCTCGAACGTGTGGCTACTATGACTCGAAAGGAAAACCTTGACAACTCGAACCCTGGCCGACAGATTAATGTGGAATAAGGTGCGTTGACATGCGGTTAAAGGATGGATTAATTTAACGTGTGAATACACTAGTTCAATTTTAATAGTGAAGCTGTTTAAGCTATTGGTGACACTGGGAAATTTGTACCACGCTGTACTAAAGACAAAGCTTCCTAGGACTAGTTAGGTAAGGCTAAGTCTAATTCAATGGATCCTAATTAGGATACCGAGGACTCGTTTGGTAAGGCTAAATCTAATTCACAGGAGCCTAATTAGGAATAATTAATTTAGGCCTAGTTCAGACAGGAGTAATCCAAGTAAATCAAACCAAGCCAAACTGAACTAATTCAAGCTTAATTGAGCTGTGACAAGTAAGTCACACCTCATTAACCGGATACTAATGATTTACAAATAATTAAACCGCGATACTAAATAAAACAAGTCTAATTAAGGTAAGAATTATTATGGGACGCCTAATTTAGCTGATATGAACAATTGTAGTGCAAGCAAGCTTCTAATTAGACCGCGTTTAACTAGCTAGTACTAATTAAACCACGCATAGCTAGGTTATTACTAGTTAGGTCAAACCTAAGCTAGCACTTATTAATCCAAGGTAAATTATGCTAAGACTTCAAGGTCAAGCCTCATTAAGCTGAGAATAAATATTTCAGGACAAATTATGCTAACACTGATTAAATCAGGCCTAGTTAAGATATTAGATCAAAGCACAGCGTAAATAGGCGTAAACTAATTCGCCCATTTATAATTAAGATGTGGCTAATTAGCCCGACATAATTATATTATGCGTAATGAAGCGCAGCATATTAAGTCATGTATGATTAGGTTTAAGTTAATTAGACCGAGCATAACTATTGTAACACTAATTAGGTCCTGATTAATTAAGGTAAGACTAAGCCAAGTCTCAATAAGCTCACACTAATAAGTTACGCCAAATTAAGCCATAGATTAGAGACGTAATGATTTTAATCCACACTAATTAACCTTAGTCAACCCTAATCTGCTCTAATCTTTAATTCACGCCAATCTAAGTCTAGTGTAATCCGCTCTATAATATGCCATATTCCACCTTAATGCACCTCAGTCCGCCTTAATGAGCTCTAATCCACCCAAATACACCCTAATCAGACCTAGTTCTTTAATCCACCTTGTGAAAGAAATATTTTGGGTTGGACTCCAGCCATGTTATTGAGTACGAGTACTAGAAGGTGGCGCTTTGGAGTACCATAGAGAATAAACCCACCTACAATCACTGATGACTTGTTAATTAAAGTTGGGAATAATTTGTGATTTATTACAGGCTGCAGGCATGCCTTTGTTGGCTTCTTGGAAAACTATATTTATGGTGACTTATGCACCGCACCGTTCGCGTCCACGCCGAGGTAATTTACGGACGCTTTCCAATGGCATCTATGAGGCTTGCGCATTAACAAATATATTTTTACATATTTCCAGCAACTATTTTGCCTATATAGGTGCTCACAACGCAAGGAAAAGCGAGCGCACGGCACGCACGCGCATACGGTAATAAAAAACGCGCGCTGTCAAGGGCCCGCACACAGGCGCGGCGGGCGTGTCTGCCATTGGCCAATAGCAGAGACGCTCCTTGTAAATGCTTTATGGCGAAACCAAGCATATGCAAGGAGTGTGAGGAGGAGCCGCTTTTTGAGTTGAGGGCTCCTGAGGAAGTGGAAGCTTTGTGCTCCGTTTGTGAACGCTACGCTTCGCGGATGACTACAGTATTTGACTGAGATGTTCATTACAGCGTAAGCAAGCCGTAGAATATGTTTTTTCACCAAGCCCTGAGGGTAGTTCACGACCCCTTTAAGGGCAGTTTTGCTTGTTAAATACGTTTCCTTTAACCGGACATAAATTAGATGCAAATTGTAAAGCGGTCTAGTATACATATAAGGTCAGTTTTTTCCTCCGCACTTCAAGTCTTTCGGTGGTGTTATTGGACGCCTGTGTGCGTTTGCCCGAGTTTTGAGTGTGTAGGCTTTCGCTCCCTGCGGCCTCATATAAACACAATTTGCGAAACATTTTTATAATTGAAGATTAGTGCTCTCAAAATACAAAAAATGCATATTTGAAAATGATGGGCCCATTAGTAGATTTAATGGAATTTTTCATCGCTCCTTGTTTTCCGCCATTTTGCGAAATTCAAACGACCCTCACGGGCTTAAAAGGGCCCTGCGACATTTTTCGACTGCCGTCTACAGTACTTCAGTGTGTAGGATCGAATGCTGAGATGAACGCAAAGAGAATTATGCAAATCGGTGAGCTAGCACTGGAGTTATTAGTCCTCGAAGTTCAAAAACACGAGCAGACAGCATAAAAACAACATTCCATTGAGTATTTCGCTCTCCCGCTGACGTCAATGGTCGTGTCCAATAGCAACGCGCGTCTTACACATCGACACCGGAAGACACCGGGAGCAGAGCGCGCGCGCGCAGATAGCGTCCGGCCGTCAACATACGACAAGAGCACGCCTGTCTCGCACCAAGGCGCCCGCATACCGTCGACAGCAAACCGATTTCGAAGGTACGCGAGCAGACGACGGAGCCGAGCTGCCACGACCAGTCTTGGGCAGTTACTATTTACTAGTAACGCGTTACCGGCAACTAGTTACTTTTTTCAGTAACTGATAAGTGTAACTAGTTACTTTTAATTTAAAGGAACTTGTAACTGTAACACTGTTGCTTTTTACACGGTAATTGTAATTGTAAATACCGTTACAGTTACTTCCTTTAAAAAAATATCCAGCAGCAACACTTCTTAAAGGGCCACTAAACAGGCTCCTACTTTTTTTTAAGCTGCCCAAGCAAGCTAACTCAATCATAGAGAAGGTTGCGGCGATCACATTCTGCGAATATGACAGCGCTGCGCACCACACAGACGCCGTATTTCAAAAAACAATTCCCGCGCCTCTTTGCTGCGATTGCCCAATCGCCCTCGCATCCTAGGTGTCGTCAGGTTCTACTGCGAACAACTTTGCGCAGTTGCAGCTCGTTGATTGGTCGAAACCAGGTCTATGTTAGATCCTGTGGCCATCCTACAGGCGAGAGCGCCAGAGCAGCGCTGGCCGGAGCAACCGGAACTGCAGCGCAAGCGTCAATGACGTCAATTGCCCACGTCATGTCACGTGTCAAAAGTGGGCAGACTCACGACGGCGCGCCGCGCCTACCCTCTCCTCGGCAGAGAAGGGTGGGGAGGCCGCCCGAAAAAACGAAACCGACGCAAGCGGCCACTTAAGCCTGTGTAACTTCTTTATTATTGCACCCATTCGCAAAATTCTTGCGGGAGCATGTTCACATCGCACAGGGGCGCAGTTATATCTTTAAAACAAATTTTGGACCTTGGGGTTGTTTAGTGGCCCTTTAAAAGCAGGGCTTGGAAGTATCGCGACGCAAGACTATCGCAATGTTTCTCTTAATTATTTATGACTTTGTGTACCTCTGTATGTAGATAAATTTGCAAAATGTATTTGTATCTGACAAGTGGAATGCTTTTACGTTGTATCGTTTGTATCGCGATGCCATGTAGGACACGGGCACCTCTTGGCCTTTCTTTTTTTTTAGATGTGCCTGACGTGTTTCCAAATCGGAAAAGACTTTCTCCTACGGAGGCAAGCAAAGCACCGCCTATCGGCGACAAAAACGGTCGGGGAAGGGTTCTTCACCCGCCCCAGTGCACAGAAACCTGCGCGACACCGCAGTATGGTCGGCCTAAGGGACGAAAGTCACTGTTGTTCAAAGGCCGGTGCAGCATCCTTAATTTTTTTGCGTGGCCAGCCATTTTTTTCATGACCACCCGCGCGGAAGCCACCTAGAAGCACGCGCTTTTCAGTGACTCGCACACGTTCAGTTCTCAAAGCGGCGGTACTTCCCAAAAGTGCCGGCAGCAATGGTTCGAAGGGGCCTATCCTCTTTGTCGCGTCTCAGGTTGAGCTCCCATTTCATTTACGAGCGTGAAGTAGTGCTTCATGGCATCAGGCTGTCCTAAACTACTAAATTCGAAGCATTTCTTAGCAAACTTCGGCGACTTTGAGCATATCTATCGATCTAGCCGCCTACGACTTTGTGCTCTCCTGGCCGTTTCGTTAATGTTATGTATACGAAAATTGGTATGCAACAACATGACTGCATGACGAACATAAATGACAGGTCATAACATGAAAATCATGATGTCCATGTCATGAGCGGTATGATTTACGTGCCACGGTCTTGGTGCTCTCCTGGCCTTTTCATTAATGGCATGTATGTTAAAATTGGTGATCCGAAGGTCGCGGGATCGAATCGCGGCCGCGGCGGCTGCATTTCGATGGAGGCGGAATGTTCAGGCCCATGTGCTGTGCGATTTCAGTGCACGCTAATGAACGCGAGGTGGTCGAAATTTCCGGAGACCTCCACTACGGCGTCTCTCATAATCGGAGCTGGTTTTGGGACCGTTAAACCCTGTAAATCAACCAATGCTAAAATTGTTATGGCACAAGATGACGGCATGACGAACATAAATGACACGTCATAACACAAAAATCATGACACGCATGTCATAAGCGGCATGATTGACGTGCCACGGTCTTGGTGTTTTGCAGCCGTTTCGTTAACTTGTTAAAAACCAAAATTGATATGGCGAGACAACAATGTATGAAGACCATGGGTGACACGTACTAAGAACATGAAAATCGTGACATGCATGTAATGAGCGGCATGACTTACATGCCACGCGTTTCGTTAATGGGTGTATACGAAAATTGCTATGGCACAACACGATTGCATGACGAACGTAAATGACGGGTTATAACATTAGAATCATGACATGAGTGCCATGAGCGGCGTGGTTTGCATGCCACAGTCTTGGTGCTCTTGCGGCCGTTTCGTTAACTTCATATGTACCCAAAATCGGTATAACGTGACAACAATGCAGATCCATTTTACGTTCCTGATGCATGCTTCGCATTTCCTTGATTCCCACTGCACGTGGGATATGCCGTTTATTTTGGTAAATAAATTCCCGACAATCAATAAAAGAGTTGTTGCAGAAAATGAGGAGTACGCAACGATTGCTAGTGTTGGGCTTTTGAGTGAGCCCATTCAATTCCTTTTATCTGGCGCTTTTGATACGAGCAACTTCAATCAACCGCACGCGTTAATATGTTTCCGTTGAAAGAACTACATAATTTCGTTTGCGGGGTAATAATCTTGTACAGTAACGGAAAAGTAACGACGTTACTTTTCAACAATAACTGTAACTGTAACAAGTTACTTTTGGAAGCTGAGTAACTGTAACTTTAATATAGTTACTTTTGTGGCTTAGGTAACTCTAACTGTAACACTGTTACTTTTTACTGGTAACGTGCCCATGACTGGCCACGACCGACAGCGCATATGCAGGCGCGTGTATCTCCGGTAAGTAAACATGGCAAGCATCACCTCTCAGACTCGGAAAAAGTACCTGATTCTGCTACTTTTGCATACGTGAAGGTGTCTGGCTGCTACTGTGTCATTTACGGATGCCAAAACAACGAGCGCTAGAGGAAGAGATTGTTAAGCTCTGCCTGCGACGAGCACAACGCACCACCGGAACCCTGCCAGTGCGGTCTTTTCAGGCGATTCCAGCCATAACGAACAACGCCGAGATTTGCCGCCAGTGGTTCAGTGCAGTGAACGGGGAAAACTACCGAGCCCGGGGAAAATGAGCGGATGGGTACGCTAACGTTGTTATTCGACCTCGACGCTCAGCTATTTCGTTTTACGAACGTAACCTATGTAACACGCAGGGCCACTCCGAGCAATTTCCGAACCAGAGGCGAGTACTGAAGCTACAATCGCTTTAGAACTGTGTGGCAACAACCTGCAGGAGCCTGCGTGTGGTAGCTTAGCGCGTTGTTTCGCCGCGCCTGCGCTAGATGGCGTGACGCGCAAACCATTGCACAACGCGCCTAGTGTCGTTTTGCAAGTAATGTCAGATACTTGCTTTCTTTCTTACGAAGCATAAAAACTATTTCAGTATATTTTCGTACTGAACAGCGTGACCAAGCAGACACCACACGTGCCTGACAAGCACCTTGGATCGTCAAGCCAATCAGAACGCCAAGCCTGGCCCCGCCAATGTCGTCACTCTATGTCACTTCCTGTAACGAAAATCTCCGTTGTGTGTCGCCTCAGTTCAAACAGGAGGCAATTTTGGGCGGTTTGTGCGCTGAAATAAAATTATAGCCACTTTTCTTTCGGCGTTTCTACTCTCTCTGCGACATCCCCGCGTGCAACAGTTCTAGAATCAGTGATAAAACGGCCTGCTCAATTTGTGTCCCAGGGCCCCTTTAAAAAATTTTTCCTGCTCAAGATATTTAGGGAAAGTGCTGAGAAAGCAAGGCTGACTTCCGTGTAATTTTTTGAAATTTTTCGAAAGATGTTCCTATTTGTAGAGCACCACAGCCTGGACAGTTGGCGTGGAATGACCCCTCTTCCGAGTGCGTTGCACGCCTCGAACACCCTCCGCACCCTCGTGGCAGGGTGCGTGGGAAACAAAATCAAATCTATAGAAGTGAATGGCTTGTGCACAGTTTGCAAGCTAACGCGAACCAATCGGAAGCCTGTACTTCTCATAAATCCCATGGGAGTTGCACGATCGCAGCGCCAGATGGCCCTCTAGTTTACAGTAAAAAACTCTATGGACAGAACGCTGCGTTACCTCGAAAAAAAAAAAAACTAAATGTAGGAGGCACGTGCGCTAGAATGCTCGCAAAAAATGAGATAAAAATGGTGCAACGCTGTCCCTATAGAACAGTGAGAATAAATGACACGGCCATGGGCAGTCGCGGCCGAGCGGTAGACTAGAAATCTATTCGAGTCCCCATGCGGTGGGTTCCAGTCCCGTCATCTGGAACAGTATTTCCTTTGCCCGCGAGTGAAGGAGAAGCCTGGCCTGTCTGACACTGATTTTATTTTCGTTAAATTACCAAAAAAGCCGTGACCCTCGCAAGCAGCTCCTGTGGAGTGGTATCAGCGGCCGTGTCTGGTCGCGGTAACAGGTGTTTTGCTCAGGATGTGGCATCGGACAACGAGTATCAGGTTATCCTTCTGAACTTACCCTCAGGACGTATTGTTCTCAATACTGTTTTTATGCGCGTGGAGATCAAAGGAAGGCAGGGACGCCCTGGCTCGACCGTCGACATTTTTCCCGGTGTTACCGCACTGGGCGCTTACCGCATGTGTGACGTTTGGGCGCTGAGTTTCCGGAATTCGGAAACCACTAGGAATATTGTTGGAGTTGGGCAAGTGTCTGTCAAGCACTGTTGCTGTTCTGTCATAGACTCGGCCAATCAGGACGTCCGTGTCAAGCCGCACTCGCTTCTCTCAAGTGTGCCAGATGAAGATGTAAGGGTTGCGTTCGCGCCATATGGACGAGTCGGGGACATCTCCAGAGACAGACAGGCATGTAGACAACTTTATTTAGGTCCTGAGGAACTGCGCTGGAGGCCTCCTTCCAGGTGGATTTCGTAGCTGTTGAGGGCCTCTCCCACGCAGGGACAGGAAGACCACGGCCATCTACCCTCTGCCTGGCCCTCTAGACAGCTCGAAGTTGAACCGAGAGGTGGCCTCTTTAAGGGCTTCGTCCGAGTCGTCTTTGTTGAACTCTGTCACGTAACGCAGGCTATTGCCAGAGCATGCGAGCGAATGAGCTAAGCCTCTACGCACTTCAGACAATGCGTTTTGTTGTCGGGCGAGAAGTGACCAAACCTGGCTCTCGAAGGGAAAGACCTCGTTTGGAGCATCCTCAACGCCGACGATTGTGGTCGAGTGAGTTTAGTGTGAGGAAGTGGAAAGGCCCTGCGAGAGAAACGATAGTGAGTCATGACCTCGTGGAAAGTGAGGAACGGTTCTCTGTACCTATACCGACGTCTCCGCCTGCGAATTCTCAGGGACCGCCGCGTTGAGCGAAACCTTGCGTACGGCCATGAGCAAACCCATTGGCGTTGGGGATATCGGGCAGTGCCCCCATGTGGGCCGGGAACCATTTTATGGTGTGAAACCCGGCAGCCCCGTTGCTGCCGAGGATAGCCGCTGCCTCCCGCGAGATCGAGCCCGAGGCGAAAGCTGTAGCTGAAACCTTTCTAATCCATGCAGAACATAGGAATTGCCACTATGGTCGACTGAGACCACTGCGAAGCAGTCGGAACACTCGTACTGGGCTGCATTAAGAAACGTTTAGCGAGGTCCGGGCTATCGGTGACTGATTTCAGTGAAGAACGAGCCCGAGCTAGGCGACGCCCTACATTGCATTGTGGATCAACATTTATTGGAAGGGGATCTACCGCATATGTACCTCTGATCGAAGACGGTATAGATTCACTTTACGTTTGTTAGTCCCCGTAACACTGCAGCCAATGGATTAGAATGCGCATACTATCCCGCGAGGACGATGGACGCACGACCTGAGCCATCTGGTGGGCCTCGATATTCTCTGGAGGGTGTTATGCTTGCCCAGTTTTACGAGCTTTACGGTGCTGGTGTTAATAGGCCAGCCTGCAACTCGCTTTATACTTTTTTTTGCGTGTTAGCTGGTGTTAATAGGCCAGCCTGCAACTCGCTTTATACTTTTTTTTGCGTGTTAGCGCATCAATTTTTGCTGTTCCATTTTGGACTAGGGCAGCGCCGAAGCGACGTAATCAATGTAGCTCATGAGAAACGCATGGTAGAGCCGAAGGAGGTTGCTCTTGCTCAGCCCTCTCTTGCGGTTCGAGACCCTGTGTATGAGCCTAAGCATGTTCTCCGTGTTGGAGGTGATGCGGGCTATAATCTGTGAGCTGCCTCCCTTGGATTCCAGCAGAAGTCCAAGGACCCTGATGGAGTCAACCCTGGGGTTCTCTGTCCAGCCCATCTTTTATTTTTTTCAATGCCAGTGCAAACGCCTTCTCCTCAAAGGGAACCGTAGGTCCACCTTGGTTCAGGGAGTTGTCGTGCGACGCCACCTAAAGGGTACGTCTGCTTGCGTCACACGTGCGTCTGAGAGCGCGTAGCTGTCGTTGTGTTGGAGACATGGTAGACGCTGGATCTCCCTCATATACGTCTCTCAAATTTATTCCTTCGCACTTCTTCCTTATAGTAGCGCCCCGCCACAGTGGTCTAGTGGTTATGGAACTCGGCTGTAGATCCAAAGGTCGCGGGATCGAATCCAGGCCGCGGCGGCTGCATTTCGATGGAGGCGAAATGTTGAGACTCATGTTCTGTGCGATGTCAGTGCACGTTAAAAAACCCCAGGTGGTCGAAATTTCCGGAGACCTCCATTACGGCGTCTCTCATAATCAGAGCTGGTTTTGGGACGTTGAACCCCACAAATCAATCAATCTTCCTTAGTAGCTCTCTTCTTATGCGCTACGTGGCGCTTTCTGCATTTGCGATAATATAGAGCGGCGTTTCAAGGATCGACAGCTTTCTGGCATCGAGGTACGGCATCGAGGTACGGTAGCTTTATTCGTATTTCGCAGGGGTCATTTGGCTGATGACTGCTTATCGGGAACTTGTCGAGCGCCGTACGTTGTCACGTTTGTGTTTGCAAGCGCCTCGTTGCCGAACATCATTTTGCGCTTGTAGGTGGTGTGGTTCACCTAGCAGAAAAGCTATCTTCGCAGTAGAAAAGCGTTATCGATTATTATGCACGCTATCGGCTATCACAGACACCCCAGCAGCAAATGTCGCGTCTCGTAAACACCTAGCGTGACAGCCTATAGCATAGTAATCAAGGGGGTTTCAATGCGCTGCCCCGCGCATAAAGAAAAGGTACAACTTGTCAAAAAGAAATAATTCCGACAGTGGCCATGACGCGCCACATAGAGGGTACTTTCCCCCTTAGACCGTGAAGTAGGCGCGAGCGCTAGCCGACGGGAAAGAGTAGGAAAGAGTTGACGGAGAGGGTGGCGAACCGCCGGATAGGACGCATCCGACTGGCACTGAAAAAAATAGAGGGGACGCAGCTCCGGCATCCCTTGTGTATACAGAGCTATGAGAATCGCTCTAAAGGAGTGAGGTTCCTCACCCGTTGGGTGGGTCGGTACAGTGACAACTCGGACTTGGAAGGTGACAGGCTCAATCCCGAGCCGGAGACGTTTAGTGCCGGGGGAAGCGCGTGCTGTACCCTGGCGTCCAACCCTCCCTCCTCGTGATATCGTCCGAGAAGGTTAACCCCGCACACCGTGACAAGTCGCTCCAAAGAGCGATGGTGGGTTCATGGACTGTCTTACAAAAGCTGGACTACGCTCCTTTTGTGTCTCTCAACTTGAAGGCAGGTGTCAAGTTGGACGATTTTCCACACCAACTGAGCATCACCGGAGAATTGCCGCTCGTGGTTGCCTCGGGACGAGCGCCACTTTGCCTTCGATGCCAAGGAAAGGGACACATTCGTCATAGTTGTCGCGTTCCCCGGTGTTATTCCTGTCGGCGTTTCCGTCATGAGGAGGGGCAAAGTGTGAGGTCATACGCCACTGTTCTTGGTCCGAGATGCTCGTGGATGAAGCGGACGCCGTGGAAGCGGCGACAGCAGAAAGGGAATATATGGAATGCATAAGTCGACGCTGACCAACCCTCCTGTGAAAGCTGCACCGGAGATTCGCATTCAGGGGTTTATCCAGAATTTCGATTTGTTTTTTTTTTTCTTGAGGGCGGGGGAATGCTGTTGCCCATGATGTGACCAGAGCACGGGATGTGTGGATACCGAGTCATGATTACATGTTTTTTTTTTTTTTTTGGAGGGGAGGGGTGTATATAAATACCTGTAAGACTGAACAAGACGGGAATCATGCTGTCGAAAGCGATGTGTTTTCGGATGACACCACGGCGGCGCCTGCAGAGGCGCTAACAGACGACCCTAAGGAAACACCAAGGAATAATGGACGCAGATTGTGCGGCATCGGCACGTCCTTCAGAGGCGGCGGGAAAGCGTACCCTCGAGCTGGCCGTGCAGACGAAAGTAGACGCAAGCTACGATGAAAGCCCTCCTCTAAACCACCGAGAGGTCGGAATATAGTTGCGGTGTTGCAGTTGTACACGAGTCAGCAACGAACACGCCGCCCCGAGAATTTTTCGAAACGGTGCAGTAATAGCGGACTTGCACGTGTTTTATGATCGAAAACCGGTCCCCGCTCCTTTCGCTCATTGCTTTGCGCCGCCTGGCCGCTGCCGTCTTTTCATCGCCGAGTAGTCCTCCGAACGCTATACACGAGAAGCTGTCGCCAATGAGCTCTGTTGATTCGCGCCAATACAATGAAAGCGTAATGGTGACTGGCTGTGTTAAGACCCTATACTGCCGGTGTTTGTTTTTTTCCCCCTAGTGGCTGCCTACAATAGCACGAGCAACGCGACAAGAAAGAGGGAGCGTGCGTATAGTTTCTTGCCGACCCTGCCGGCAGTCGTTCGGCCAGCGACAGCACGAGGACCTGGTGATAACATCAAGACTGCTACGCTGACGTCTGGACGAGTTGCGGAGCATAGGAAATGTCCAGAGAAGGGAACGGGGTCATTTTATTCATTTTGTGGCTCTCCGACGCCGCGTAGCGCTTGTGCATTTGCCATCGATGATCGTGACGGCATTCGGATATCGATGCGCATGTTTTCTTGAAATGTGTAATAAAACATGATGCTGATCCCTCTGTGATAGGAATCAATAAGCACGAAAGTCAAACCTGTCTTCACCAAGTTGTGGAATGCATAAGCGGCAATCTGGCGAATCGAGGGATGCGGGATTTGGCTCGGGTACTGTGAACATGTGAACACGCTACATGTAGACATCAGTGGCACCTCGACATGGCACAGGGATTCTCGACAGTTGTACAAGAGGGAAATTTCTCGAACGACTCACATTGCTCCGGAAACACTGAATTGCAGGCGCCAGAGCTCTGCGCGAACCTGTAATAAACTATGAGCGTCGAGAAACGGTGACACCTTGCGAGCGAAAACGAACGGGTTGCCAGCGGATCGTTTTGCGAAAGCCCAGCCCACTGCAACGAAAGACCAGTGATTTGCTTGTCGATGGCCGTCCTTGTGTTCCTGGAGCTGTGCGCGTTGTAAGTCAAGACATCTGGCAACGCAAGACAAATTTTTTAGCGGCCGC
Source organism: Hyalomma asiaticum (assembly GCA_013339685.2). Lineage (NCBI taxonomy): Eukaryota > Metazoa > Arthropoda > Arachnida > Ixodida > Ixodidae > Hyalomma > Hyalomma asiaticum. The sequence goes on from JABSTT010001928.1 coordinate 41,522, forward strand.
GTTCGTAGTTCGCCTGAGGAACGCACCGCAACGACGCGGCGGTCGAGGAGCGAAGACTACGGAAGCGCTTACTACCGGCGCAAGTTGGCGTCACTGTCTACTTCGCTCTACTGGCCTTCCTACATGGCGGTACAACCGCAGTGAACATAAGCGAACCAAGAGTGCAGTATAAGAGAGGCGATGTAAATTTAAGAGTAATTTTGCTTGTTAAACACCATAGTTCACTGTACTAAACATCCATACTTTAACGTGACGACAATTAAATGAAACTTCTAATATGTTGTAGTGAACATATAAGGCCCATCTTCTCCCCGTAAGAGCAATGTTGAGGTGGTGTGTCGGTAGAGCTTCCAGCTTCTCTCTTGTTATCCTTGATGAAGGTGTGTTCGAGTCCGACTGGATGGAACTTTTTCGTCGTAAATGTATATTTAATTTTTTCGGCGACCTATTTCCTTTATGGAAGTACCTCACTGATCTCTTGGTGGACCCCTGCATAAAACACTTTCATGTTCAAATACACACTAAACAAAAATAACCAGGAACGGGAGTAAACAGCTTGTACTCTAGCGCACTACCTTTTCTGGGTTTTTTTTTACTACGTAACAGTCAAGGTAAAAATTTACTCTCACGCTAACCGAGTTTTTGAACGTAGAAACGGCAGTAATTATTTACCCCTTGGAGGTTTCCAGCGAGTATATGCGGAGTAATTTTTTACTGCCTAAACCATGTTTTCTCGGCTTTTTTATAGTAATCTTTAAAGCTCATTCGAGGTTTACTGTGGCTGGGTAAACACTAGGCTTACGCAAAATGCAGACATCACTCAATTTATTGAGCAGTAAACGAGGACTCACCCTTCGAACTTATAACATTGGAAGCACGTTTTCACTCGTTGAGAGCGCAACAAACATAGACACAAGCGCGGGAGCAGAGATACTCGAAAGTGCGTTTTCACTTGGCCGCCGTGCACCAAGACCGGCGCTAGGACAGCCAGCATCGCTCGAACTCAGCACAAAACCACGCCGCACTGGTAACACTCGGGGTAGTTCGCCGGGTCGTTGTCGTATTGACGATGCGGTCACTCAGGAACGTTTGCGACCGTAGTTTTCGTGCTTTCCCAGAACTCGGCGGTGCCTTCGAAACGACGGTCGCTAGGCATAGCTGCCGGAGATGTCACGGTATCACGTTCTGGTTGACGGACGCCGGCGTACGCGTATCGGCGTGTGCGCCGATACACGTACGCGCTGATCATACTCACGCCGTTCACACTCACGCCCGAGACGTCGCGTCCCCTCTTCCGCGACCGACGCTTTTGACGAACAGTTGCTTGCAAACGCGTACCATGTGTCTAGGCCTAAAGAGTCATTCGAGGGCTATCACGGCCTCCATCCCTGCGCCACGGCAGTTTGGAGTTTTTTACCACGTGACGTGGTACGTAGTTTTTGATCACGTGGCTTTAAACTCTAGGCTGGGGTTTTTTATCATGTGACACTCAACTCCCTACGTAGTAAAACGGGGCAATAACGTCCTTTTACTACCTTTCTAACAGGTGGTAGTAAAAATATGTCATATGCACATTTTACCTCAACGAGACGTAGTAATTTTGAAAACAAGGGAGTTTTTAAGGCTCATGAGCCGCAAAAACCCAAATATCGGGCAACTTTTGCTTACAGTGTATTGTTACGAGTAAACGGGGGCACTCGGTGCCCTGAGCAATGAAGGGGTCCTTTTAATGAGGTCGCGAAAGCGAGATCAACAGCAGCCAGCTGGTGGTTAGCGCTAACGTCGTTCTCCTCTTTCTTTCACCACCGCTGCACATGCACGATCATCAATCGTCCTCCTCTTCGCGCATACGCGCAACATTCCCCTCCTTGCAGACGGAGCCCATCGGGCGGGTCAGTCAGTCTTTCGAGGCGTTAGCGACTTCAGACGGGCGACATGGGTCACTTGCGTCTTAGCGGCGCTTCTCCCACTCGCTGTGAGGCGACCTCAGTGAGCCTGTTCAAAACAACAAACGGCTGTCGTAGGTGGCCAGAAACTTTTGGCAGAACCCGCGTTTCCGTGCCGGAGTCCACAACCACACCAAATGGCCTGGATGGTAAGTTAGGGTATGGTGGCGATTGTCGTACGTGCTTTTGATCTGTCTTGCGACGCCAAAGTGCGCAAATGAGCACTCCGACGCGCCTCCTCAGCGAGGCAAAGGGTCTCGGCGGCAGTGGAATTCTCATGTGTGCCAAAAGGGAAAACAGTGTCGATTGTGTGCTAGTGATGCAGAACTTCGTTAAATGGACTATCGATAGTATCGGTAGTTTAAGAAAGAACTATCGATACTATTGATAGTCCATTTACCGATAGTTCTAACAGTCACAATAGGCTACTATTCGCAGTACTCGGCTCGTTTAATTAATTCGCAGTGTTTTTGTAAATGAAATTACCTCAATGAAAACGCCGGGATATGTCCACTAAGAAATTAATGCTCAAAACCAAGCAGTCAAACCTTGCAAACAAAAGTAGGTTCGTGTTTTTTTTATTTTATTTTAAACCACAAAACGCGAAGTCTTGCAGTTCCATGACATGAACGGCTCCCTTGCCACTACCGCTGAACCGTTCAATTTAATTATCATTTGTAAGTCAAGCATTTTGGTGAAGGAACACAAGCATGTCCCTTTAGCCTGCTCCTTCTTACTGAAATGATCTGTCCAGCAGCGCAGAACGCGCGTTCTGCAGGTACTGACGTTGCTGGGATGCACAAGTACTTCCTAGCCATTTGAGAGAGCGGCGTTGTTAATTCCGCATTGCCAAGAGTGCCAGAATTCTAAAGGATTGCTCTTCCTTTCCTCTGGAGGTAACTCCAAGCACTGGCGAACCATTAGTTCTGCGTTTGAAGTGGTAGTTGATGGCTCCAGTTGTTGCCTCTCAAGGAACCGCCGAATTCGGCTTCCTGCCGCAACTTCGTTAGGAACCACATGCTGTCTAGTCGGTTCAGCTGCAGGACCAACTGGCTTTGTCGACAATCGCTCGCTTAGTTCACCAATCAAACAAGCTTAGGCGCGTCCTGCGTTGGTTCGATTCGAAAACGCCTACTCCCTGATAGTATACTATCAATATTACATTCGATGGGGCTATCGATAGTTATTCGTACCATCGATAGTTCGATAGTGACTCAACCATCGATAGTATCGATAGCGCTATCGATAGTCCTGCATCACTATTGTGTGCCTAGGTGGGCGAGCGTACAGCAGGAAGAAAGGACTGTAGCCGGTTCTCTCGTGCTTGGCGGTGTTGAGCGCGTATGTAACAAAAGGCAGTACGTCATCCCATTTCTTGTGGTCGGATGAAACGTACATGGATAACATATTAATGATTGTTCTGTTCGTGCGTTCCGTGAGCCCATTCGTTTGTGGACGGTATGGGGTCAAGTGACGAAATTGGGACTCGCACAACTTAAGCAGCTCTTCCACGACATCCGCTGTGAACTGTCGTTCACGGTCGCTGATAATCACTCGAGGTGGACGATGTCGGAGAATGGCGTTTCGCAGAAGGAAACCTGAGACGTCCATGGCAGTTGCGGAGGGCCCCGGCGCGGTCTCGCCGTAGCGCGTGAGGTAGTCAGTACAAAATATTTTCCAACGATTGTCATTGGATGACTTTGGAAATGGACCCACGAAGTCGATGCCAACTTGTTGGAAGGGCGTACTTAGCGGCGGCACAGGCTGCAGCAGGCCAGCTGGAGGAGTAGACGGACGTTTGTGGCGCTGACACTGCACGCAGCTCGCCACGTACAGGCGCGAGCAAAAGTATACGGACCACGGCATCGCGTGACTCACAGGCTCTTCGCGACACTTCCGTGACGTCAGCTGCGATCGACAGCAGCGCTACGTGCAAGAAGCATCCCTCCTTAAATCTAGGGCCTGTCTGTTTTTCCAACTGTGAACAAGTATTTTCCACATTTCTCTTTCTAACGCTAAGCGCTCTTCGGTATCCGAATCCACGGGTTCATATCACGATACAGCTTCGCGAAACTGATATCTCTTCATCGGCACGCCGGTCGATGCAGGCCGTGACGGCTGTGATACCGCTATCAAGGCAGATATGTGGCGTTCTTACCGCAGACGAGCGCTGCGCGTGGAAACAGCAAACTAACAATGCCGTGCACGGCACTGAAAAATTGACATGCTAGCGGGTAGCGAGTAGACTAGTTTCCGGTGGAGCTCTCCGGTGGCCGTTAGGCGGCGTCCCGCTAGGTGGAGCGGAAAGCCAGTTTGGCACGCGCTCGCGTGGACCGTATACTTTTGCTCGCGCCTGTACGTCTCTGTGGACCGTCGCATTGCGGGCCAATAGAAACGTTCCTTAATCCGGTGGAGCGTCCGCGTATATCCTAAATGGTCAGACGTAGGATCGTCGTGCATGGCACTTAGAACCGCCGCGCGAAGTCTGTCCCGCACCACAAGAAGAAAACATGCGCCATTGGTCGAATAGTTCTTCATGTATAAGAGTCCATCGCGTACACAGAAATCACGTGGTGATGTAGAGGCGGACGCAGCGCTGAAAAGCGGGGCTAATTTAGAGCCATTTCGCTGTTCGTCTCGAAAACCGTCCAGGTCTGGAAATTTCGGCGATACAGAAGCCACAAGGTGATAGAAGTCATCGGCGTCGCAGTCCGTCGAGTTAATCGGCATACGCGAGAGACAGTTCGCGTCGGCGTGTCGCCTACCGCTCTTGTACGAGACAGTGAAGCTGTATTCTTGCAGCCGAAGTGCCCAGCGCGCCAGACGGCCGCAGGGGTCACGAAGGTTTACGAGCCAACACAATGAGTGGTGGTCGGTGACCACTGTAAAATGACGTCCATACAGGTAAGAACGGAAGCGCTGAACTGCGAATATAACTGCGAGGCATTCTTGCTCGGTGACCGTGTAGTTCTGCTCGGGCCTACTTAGTGAGCGACTTGCATGGGCGACCACGTGCTCGCCATCCCCGCTGCGTTGAATAAGGACGGCCCCGATACCTTTGCCGCTGGCATCCGTATGAATTTCCGTTGGAGCTGAAGCATTGAAGTCTTGAAGAATCGGTCGTGACGTCATCAAAAACTTCAATTGACGAAAGGCAGACTCACAATCCGCAGTCCACTCAAAGGGAGTATCCTTTCGTGCAGGCACGTCAGCGGATACGCAACATGAGCAGATTTGGGAATGAATCGACGGAAATACGAGCAGAGCCCCGGAAAACTACGAAGCTCCTTCACAGAGCGCAGTGTACTGAAAGCTTCAACGGCTGCTGTCTTCTGGGGATCGGGACGGACGCCATCCTTATCAACGAGGTGCCCAAGAACAAGGGTTTGGCGTTCACCCAAGTGGCATTTCTTCGAATTTCAAACGAGGCCGGTGTTTCTGATGCAGTTCAGGACAATATCGAGCCGGGAGTTGTGCTCACTGAATGTGCGGCCGAAGATGACAACGTAGTCGAGGTAGCATATTCAGATGTTCCACTTCAAGCCAAGCAGGATGGTATCCATGAATCTCTCGAATGTTTCCGGAGCGTTGCATAGTCCAAACGGCATCACGTTAAATTCAAACAGCCCATCCAGGGTAACAAAGGCGGTCTTTCCTTCGTGCTCAGGATGCATCGGGATTTGCCAATAGCTTGATCTTAAAGGGGTCCTGAACCACCCTCCGGGCTTGGTGAAAAAACATATTCTACGGCTTGCATACGCTTTAACGAACATCTCAGCCAAATGCTGTAGTCATCCGCGAAGTGTAGCGTTCACAAGCGGAGCACAAAGCTTCCACTTCTTCAGGAGCCCTCAACTCAAAAAGCGGCTTCTCCTCACGCTCCTTGAATATGCTCTATTTCTTCATAGAGCATTTACAAGGAGCGTCGCTGCTATTGGCCGATGGCAGACACGCCCGCCTCGGCTGTGTGCGGGCCCTTCGCAGCGCGCCTTTTTTAAAACCGTAAGCGCGTGCGTGCCGTGCGTGCCGTGTGTGCCGTGCGCTCGCTTTTCCTTGCGTTGTGAGCACCTATATAGGCAAAATAGTTGCTGGAAATATGTAAAAATATATTTGTTAATGCGCAAGCCTCATAGATAACATTGGAAGGCGTCCGTAAACTACCTCGGCGTGGACGCGAACGGTGTGGTGCAAAAGTCACCATAAATATAGTTTTCCAAGAAGCCAACAAATGCATGCCTGCAGCCTGTAATAAATCACAAATTAATCCCAAACTTTAATTCATCAGTGATTGTAGATGGGTTTTTCCCTATGGTACTCCGATGCGCCACCTTCTAGTACTCGTACTCAATAACATGGCTGGAGTCGAACCCAAAATATTTCTTCTATAAGGTAGATTAAAGGACTAGGTCTAATTAGGGTGTACTTAGGTGGATTAGAGCTCATTAAGGCGCATTAGGGTGGATTAAGACAGACTAAGGTGCATTAAGGTGGACTATGGCATATTATAGAGCGGATTATGCTAGACTTAGATTAGGGTGAATTAAGGATTACAGCTGATTAGGGTTGCCCAGCTAGCACACAAGACCAAAAAGACGTCTTATTGGGGGATTAACGTCTTGGTTCGCGTGGCTGACGTCTCAAAGACGTCAGCCACGCGAACTAAGCGGGAGCGACATCAGAGGGACGATGAATCCGTCTTCGAAACGTCCTACGCAAGACGGTAAGCAGATGTGGGAGAATACCGCCCCCCCCCCCCCTCCCTCCCCACCGGAGATAAAAACGCAGGGCATGGCTCAAAGCGTCGGCGGGCGTCGGCGCAATGCACGGGGCGCCGAGATGTCGCCAGCTGCAATGGGGCCGGGAGGGAGGCGCCAGAATGTCCGGCTCCTTCTCGCCGGTCGGCGGGGGGATGAGGCGAGAGGGCGCAGGCTGGCGCAAAGCGCAAACACGCGGAGACGCGAAGCAAAGGCAAGCCCGTATGCGTGGTTGGAGGTGGAGTCAGTGTAGTCAAGTTGTTGGCGGCCGGCTCATCCTTCGTTTCTGGCGAAAATTCCGTTACCGTGCTGCAACTGCTGCGTGTGTTTGTGTGGTGGCATTATGTTCTTTCTACTTTCCTCCTTACGTTAACCCTGGTTCAATCCCGGCGCTTCTGTGACTGGATCCCGTAACACCAATAACTACGTCTCGCCGAAAATAAATGTAAGTACCACATTTGAATGGCTTATCATGATGCCTGTGAGATCACTCATGTGTTCCGCGGATAGGGCAAATCGGTCTGTGACAGATACAAGGAGGATTAATGCTATGTAAGCTCTAAGATAGTTGACGCATTAAACGCAAAGCAACGCAACTGTTGTTTTATTATTCAGATCGCCGTGTATGAATGCATTCTGAAACTTTCTTAGGTCTATGTGCGTGTTCAGCCTGATTAGTGAGTAAGGAGTGCATTGGATTCGTTCCCACCATCCTGTAATTTGGTCGTTACGGGTAGCGAGTGCAGCGCCTGTACAACAATGTGGGATAGTAGTAATTTACTCGTGTCTTACACAGACGAATACATGCAAGTGATATCACGCGTTGTAGGGCAACCGTTGCTGCGCGTTTTTTCACTGTGGCATTGCAGTCGTGAGATTTCAGTTCAGGGCTGGGAAATTTACGTGCATGTGATGTGGATGTGAAAATCGCGCACTGTTTCTTGTGGCATGCCAGCAGAACTGCCGCAGGCAATCATGACGTCTTATGGTGGTGGAATGACTTCTCGCAGCTCAGCATTCATATGAGCATGAGTGTCGTTGTGCTCGTTCTCGGTCATATTTAAACTTTGTCAGAGGCATGTGACTCGTTTGCGAATGTTCGTTATTATTATTTCTCATTGTCCACGCTGTTGCGGTTTTCTACATTTTGGGGTTCGTCATTCTTGCAGACCGCAAATACCAAAACAATTACACGACCTGTTATCTGGTTCCACAGTATTGTTACAGGGACGCTGTTGTGCACAGTAGATTTTTGGTATGCCATAAGCTCTCCAACTTAATGAGCAAACATACAATGAATTGTCTGTTTGCTCATTAAGTTGTTTTTAACAAATAAAGAACGAGCCCTTGACCCCTTCCCTTTCGTTATAAGCTGTCCAGTGTTTCACGTGGTACGGACTGGGGAGTGAAGACTTGAACCAGGTTGCTGGGCAGATAGCGCAGGACAGAGATGATAAGGGGACGAACAACGAACTAAATTAATACGTCGGGCTATGGGTGAGCGGCGTGTTACGACGACCTATATATGAACGTTTGGGCGTATTTTGTTTATTTTTATTATATATTACGGGCGCCGCCAGCTTGTCCGGTGCCGGGATCTAGCGGTGCATGCCTATACCTATATCGTCAAATCAAAGCCACGGTGCCATTCAACAGTTTTCTGCGGAACGTTGGACATTTTCCTCCTACCCCGCGGCATACTCGCTATCCCAAATCAGCCATATTTCGTTGCATTGTACTAACTTCACTATTACCTCATAGAAGGCCGTTTGTGCAGGCGAACTCGAAGCCACAGCGAAAATTTGTTGATGCTATGCACAGCTGTGGTGCGTAGTCACTGTGCCCGTCGATCGCGCGACCTTGAAGGTTCCATTTACTAAAGGAGCCCTGCAACATTTGTAATCTCGATGGCAAATGATGCCTAACAGTCGTGGAGGTTATTGTGAACGTGTGAGCCAAATATAATTGAGCTGCGTGCACCAGGGAATTTTTTATTTGGTTTCAAACACAGCTGTAATTCACATTGCTCTTCGTTCCAAGAAATGTCACTAGGCCGTGGACTACTTTGCTCGAGGCAGATATATCACTGGCTGAACTTACGGTCACCGAAAGGTAGTCTGGAATTATATATTTGTTCATTTTGCATTAAAGAAATAAAGGCAATCTGAGTGCCTGTCTTTAAAAAGACCGAGGTGAGCGAAGGGACCTAATCGTTGGCGCCAGTGACGTTACTTGTTGAAAGAAGAGCAGGCAAGTCGTGGGTCGGTGCTCCTAGTGATGTCACTTGTTGAAAATTAGCAGGCGATTACATGATGTATTTAAAATGAAACTGCAAATCCACTGCTCCTTGCAGCACAATAACATTTGGCTCACACGTTCACAGAAGCCTCAACGACTGATTGGCATCGTTTGCTCAGTGTGTTCAAAAAGTGTTGCAGGGACCCTTTCATACCGAGTGCGCAGTTAGCACGTAAGCACGCCTCGAAGAATATTCCCACCGTCTAAGTGTGAAGCATGTGTGTCACTCGATTTCTACATGCTGCGTATGGGAATGCGTCCAAAATAAACTACGAATCAGTAATGTGCAGTTTAACGTTCACGAGTCACATACTATTCGGCGGTGGTAGCATCAGCAGATGCATCAAGCTTCCTGGGGAGACGGCCCGAACACCACTGTATATTGTAAATGAGAGAGACATAGACACAGCGCCTTTGCCGGAGGCCGGCTGTTGTATCCTGACTTCTTTCTTCTCTTCCTTTTCGACGCTGGGCATCTAGCACGAGCGTCCAAGCTTTCGCGGAGCTCGCTGAGCTTCGTATATATGTATGTACATAGGTATATGTACTACATACAATCCTGGGAGTGTTAGATTGTATGTGCACATATACCCGATAGAAGGGACGGGGCGCTCCAAGCACTTTCGTGACAGCGACTACGTACGAAACCCGGCTCTCATGCAGTCGCTGGGATTGACGATCAAGAGTGTGCGACTGAACAGCGACGCGGTTCCTTCTGTGTTTCCGCACCTGAAGGGGCCCTCGCCGCCACCACGACTTGCCTTCGTGAATTTTAAATTTCTTAAATTTTTTTGTTGTTGTGATGCACCTCGGATGTTCTGGCGGTCGCGAATCTGCCGAATTTCGAGGCAGCAGCAGCAGTCCTCCTCTTTCCCCATTTGCACGCAGTGAGCGCATGAGCACCTATGGCGAAAACACGTGTACACAGATATCAGCACGCAGCATCGAAATCAGCTACTCTACACGACAGTCGCATGCTTCTAACGCAGCTAATATACCGTTTGCATTTTAACACACCATCACTGTAGTACTGGGCAGAATTTAGAAAAAGCGACGGTATTATAAAAAAACAGAACTGCAATATATGAGCCAAACTATCCTTGCGCAATCTCAAAGCACAGTTGTAGAACAGCTTTGTAGAAAATAACGGCCCCATTTTTTTTTTCCTTTGCAGGAATACATGCGGTTTAATTGGCGGTTGTACGCATAACCTGATAGGGCACCAACTGCGTTCTACCACGGCCCCACCGCGGTTCTACATTGAAAGCTTTTCCGCGACGGCGGTTTCAGCGTGTCATATGATGCCAGTAGCATCGTATTCACCAGCTGCACTAAGCCTGGACACTACAACTAGTTTTTGATGAGTGCGAACGTGAACTGGTTGCGCGTTTGGTGGAGGTTGCATTCTCAAAGGAGTTGGCTGTTCGAAGTGTTTTGTTTAATGACTAGGTATAAGTTAACAGTGTTTTTTTCTAAATGTGAAACAGGGCGAAATTCGGAGACTCTCAGCTTAATCCTGCACATGTAGACCTGATGGTTATTGAAGTCCCTTTTAGGAATAGCTTCATGTGCTGGGTGCCAAAATCTTGTTTTTCTTTTTGGCTTCCAACTGATGCTTGCCAGTCTGATCGCCGTTCATGTAAGATTTGCGTAGATGTGCGTAATACAGTGCTTTGTAGAGAGCACATTTTGTATATGTAATTGAGAATATTGCTTCCTTTTTTTTTTTCGTCGCCTCAACACTGTCTCCACTGTATTCGACTTCGAGCACGTATGTAGCTTCAATATGAAACGGAGGTTGCTTCGATGTAACGTTGCTCGCTGTGAGAGATTGTGCACTGCATTGCGACGTTGTTCATTATACCGATTTTGTTAATATTTCATGCGCTAATTTCTTTGAAGGTCACCTTGGTCAATATTCATTGACACTTGATTGATGTTTTTGGCTGTCTTTTAAAGTATGCCTCATTACATCAGCTGATGTCCTAGACAATTTTCACTTTCATGTCTGAGTCGTATTTGAGTTCTTTTGTTTATATTCCTTGATTTTATGCGGTGAAGACACTGCATAACGTGATTGAAAGCGGCTATCACACAGTCATCCATTGTTCTGTCTCTGCTCATATAACCGGATGCGCTGCTTTCATTGTGAAAAGCGCATAGTCGTTTGGCTGTTGATTATTGTGTGACTACTAGTGTGCTCTTTCTGTAAGCCTCTAGCCGTTAATAAGTTCCAAATATATTTAAAGTATTTCATCTGCAGTTCCTTTTGAATATTTGTGGTTTTGTTTTTCTCGCATTTATCATTTTCTTATTTTTTTTAACTTGCACAAGTTAGTTTCTCAATAAAATGTTGATGTAGCAGTGTTTCGACTTCGTGATCATTGGCACAGAGGCCTCCTTGTTAGGCCGCTTGCCATGAAACTGTCTATCCTTCACTGTTGAAAGATACGTCATTACTATTTTTGGTAGGTTTGCTTCATACTCTACAAATTACATGCTAGGTTGATTTTTGTATTCATGACAACCAATTTTGACTTAAATGCTAAGACTGATGAAGCCTTTGTTGAGAACTGTGCACCTACCTTACTGCACTATTTTTGCCCTGTTGCACTCAGTGCTGATGCCTTTAACCACGAGAAAAAAAAGTTCCAGGCAAGTGCGATGCCAGGACTTCTTCCTATGACGTAACTACGATAGTATTCGGCTGGCACTACCCCCCACTCTGCAGCACCGAAAAGATTATGGTGCACCTGGTAACATAGCAGGTCGCAGCTACTACCACAAAGGCAGGGACGGCGTCCGCGGATGGGGGTGCCCCCCAAAATTATGATCCCGTTGACACCTTCAGAACCACAGAGTTAATGCCTTAGGGGTGCAAAAAATGTCTTGTGGTTATTTGTACCCCTAAGGCGTTAGCTTACGCTCTGAGGGTGGTGACCAGATCAAAATTTTGGTGGGCGCGCCCCGTTCCCGAACACGATTCCTGCTTCTTTTTCATATTACGGCTAACGTTTCAGGAACAGCTTTTTGATGACGTCTTTGGTAAGTCTTTAAACGGGTTCAGAAATCTCGGTAAATGGGATTATTGGAGGCTCCCCCAAGCCGTTGAAAAGACCAGCTTTTTGATGACGTCTTTGGTAAGTCTTTAAACGGATTCAGAAATCCCAGTAAATGGGATTATTGGAGGCTCCCCCAAGCCGTCGAAAAGACCAGCTTTTTGATGACGTTTCAAAGACGTTCAGGAAACGTCTCGTATATGGGCAACAAGACGGACATTAGACGAAGTGAGACGACTCGCTTCAGATCTGTCGGGACATCGGCCTGCATTGTTAAGCTCATTGATTACCCGCTCATGTTCTTATTTGCCTTATGTTTGGCTAATTAAGCTTCGCCAGCCGTGTATTGGTGACAATGTGTCGCCGTTTTCAAGATACGCTCTCAGTAAGCGGCACACAAGGCTTAAAATGCGAGTGCACTCGCTTTCACGGCGTTCGAGACTGCCCGTGCCGGCGCCCGGAATCACGGAGGCCATGTCGATTTGCTCACGTTTACGGTAGTCTCATCGAGATGGCGGCACTGCCACCGGGGCTTTTTTCTTTTTGTACATCGGCTGGTTCAAGCTACAACCAATTAAATAAAGCCGAGACGAGTAGTGTGGTGCGTTACTGTATGTATAATGCTTGAAATGACAGTATTGTTTGGCGAACTATTCCTTCAGTCACAAAGGCGACTTGGATAAGCCAGTCTTCGCAGGCACATGCACCCCCTGGGCACTGGAGAAATGTTGCAGAAGCTCCGCGGCACTGATGACAAGTGGAAAATCCGCCTTCTGAAAGCGTAAATGTCGGCGAAATTTCGCGTATACGGCATAGCCTCGACGACATATGGACTGCCTGCGTAGCTTCTCTGGTTTCCAAAGTAGAAATTAAGCGCTCCTATGTCATCGCAACTTCGAAATGACAGGCAGTACGGGTCAGAAAGGAGACTCGATGGCGGCATTTTGAAACGAAGCGATGTTTTTCGGGTCTGCCGACACAGCACTAACAACACCACACTTACACGATACCGGCTCAATGATTTTGTGGCGCACTTAGGGATTTAATAAGAATTGTTTTAAGGTGTAGTTGTCGCCGTACATGCCTTGCGTTAGCTTTAGCGTTCTCTCTCTTCCGCTATACTAAATGTTTAGTTTGTGCCGCTAAGTGCACCCAGCTTTACCGTAACGTTAACGTTAAGGCTAAATCTTCACGTTTGCTGCTTTCCGATATACTAAAACTCACTATTCTCTCCAGCGTGGTGTATAGCTTCTTCGCGCAGATCACGGCGAGGCATCGGCAGTCGAGAGTGCGGACGCTGAGCGGGTCGTCCAGAGTGCGAAGCCGGGTAGCGTGTCGTCATCCTTGATTCTGGCGTTGTGCTGTATTCAACTGCCGCTGCGCTAACCGCAGGGTGCCAAGAAGTCGAAACTGGCGTTGCCGATAGCTCGCATGGCGTATGTGCTCCAAGTCCTCTCAGATGTCACACATGACACCTCTTCCCGGCGATTAAGTTCTTCGCGGACAATCTGCCGGATAGTCGATGCTAAGTCAAAACACGTGCTCGTGTCCACGCTAGCGACCGTGGTAACGTTTGCCAAGCGGCCGAACTTCGGCGTAATGCGACGCATCTTCGGTGAATCGAAGGTTCTGCAATGTCGAATTACGTCAGACACAGAACTCAGGCTTTCTTTACCGATGAGGATATTGTAAACGTCCCCTCAGCTACTTCTTTCAACAGATGTCCGACCTTGTCTTCGTCCGTCATCCTAGCGCCAACCGTTTTACTGAGCTTCAATATCTCCTCAATGTACGTGGTGCATGTCTCACCAGGCAGCTGCGCCCGTTGCGAAAGGGTTTGCTCGGCTCGCTTCTTCTTGGCAGTTGAGTCCCCGAAGCAGGCCTTGAGCTCGTTAAAAAAATGTCCCACGTCTTGAGCGCATCCTCGTGGTTTTCGTACCGAACACCACGCGAACATCGCGTTTCGAGCTGAGCGGCAGGATCCCAGCCATTGGACTTACTCACTCGCTTGTATTGTACGAGCCACTCGTCAACATCTTCTCCAGCCTTCCCGCCGAAGGTCGGTGGAACTCGATAATACAGCAGCGGACCACTGTACGCTGCCCTCGGAGCGGCTTCTTCAGGCATATGGGAGATGGCAGTGGCAGATGGCGGGAGGCCGGCAAGTCGATGGCTTCGACGAAGCTCTAGCGTTGGTAGTTCCGTTGTTGCGGGCGTGTACCCAGCGCTTCCACCACTCTATTACGAGTAAACGTGAGCACTCGGCGCTCTGAGCAATGAAGGGTTCCTTTTAATGAGGTCGCGAAAGCGAGATCAACAGCAGCCAGCTGGTGATTAACGCTAACGTCGTTCTCCTCTTTCTTTCACCACCGCTGTGCATGCACGACCATCAATCGTCCTTCTCTTAGTGCCTACTTGCCACAATATCAAGGGGTGCTTTAGGGGCCCCCTAAAGCGGCTGGTGCAAGGAGAGCCTCGCTGAGATCGCGGTCAATGGCCCCGATGGAGACGCGGCTGGCGGTGAAGCCGCTGCTATAGTTGAGCTGGCAAATCTTTCGTGGGACAGAGTGGGCTTTACGTGGGGAGTGTGTGCACCGGAACGCTGGGACTGTATTGTGCATCATCAGTGTGTGCACGCACTAAGGAGCTCTGTACCCTCTATTCCGCAGAGTTGAGACAGGACTGGAAAGGGAGGTTTTCTGGTCGCAATATCTTCGCTCCTAACAAACCGTTTTGAAAAATTCTTTCGGCTGCGAATTTCTGAGATGCATTCAATACACACCCAGCCGTTTTCAAAACCAAGCCCGAGCTGTGGTTCAGGACCCCTTTAAGTCTACTGAGGAAAAGTAAGAAGCCGAATGAAGGCAGTCAATTGCATCATCAATTCGTGGGAGTGGATACACATCTTTTTTTGTCACGTCATTCAGTCGTGGATAATCAACACAAAATCTCTAAGATCCATCTTTCTTCTTCACAAGAATTGCTGGAGCTGCCCAGGGACTCGCTGACTCTTGGATTACTCCTTTTTTATCATTTGATGAACTTTGTCGTTAATGACCTGGCGCTCTTATGGTGAAACGCGATATGGTTTTTGCCTAATTGGAGCTGCTGAACCCGTGTTGATCGTATGGCGTGTCCGAGAAGCAGGTATCGGTGACTTTGCCCTCTTTTTCGCGAAGTCGAATGCGGAGACGTGCTTCGATAGCACACCCACTAATGTTCGGCGTTCGCTTGTGTTAAGGGACTTATTCACCATAGACAAGAGGGCCGTTCCCAGCTCGTGATTATCAGGCTCTTCCGGTGCGTCTGTAAGTGAAACCACTGACGTGGACGCGTGTTCTCTGACGAAGGCCAGTTTCAGGCCGTCTGGCAACACCGCAGGATCCGTAGAACAGTTTACCGTCCATAGTCCGGCACGTCCACTTTTGACGGACACAACACAACCAGCACGTTCTTCTTCATGCAGTTAAAGGGACACTGAACAGGTTTTGAATTCGCGAATTTATTGCGAATTCGGTATCCGCGACCTCTTACAACGTGCCTACGGAGGTTTTTTTCGCGATGTTCGATTGATTGATTTGTGGGGTTTAACGTCCCAAAACCAGTTCTGATTATGAGAGACGCCGTAGTGGAGGGCTCCGGAAATTTCGACCACCTGGGGTTCTTTAACGTGCGCTGACATCGCACAGCACACGGGCCTCAACATTTCGCCTCCATCGAAATGCAGCCGCCGCGGCCGGGATTCGATCCCGCGACCTTCGGATCTGCAGCCGAGTACCATAGCCACTAGACCACCGTGGCGGGGCCGATGTTCGATTAAACAACGGCGCTATAAGCGAGCAAACTTTGACCGAGGGAACGCCCCCCTCGGCGCGCGCGCGCGCAAGGGCTATAGCTTGGGAGAGATAGACACGTGGGGAGGTGACGTCATCGTCGGGGTCGAGCCAGGGGGATGAAACTTCGTGGTTTTTCTGTCCCATGACCGCAGCGATCCTAATGTTTGGGGGCTGTACTACCTACGAGCATAAATGAATGCTGTCGTTCTATTTTATATTTATGCCAGGTAACTATTACTCCGGAGTCTTAATATGCCAGTAACCTAAATATTGCTGTTCCAGATTGCGAAAATACGAGCGCCGCCAGACGATAATCCATAATTAAGATTTAACTGAAAGTATGGTGGCCATACTCCGTCCGCTTTTAATGTTTGTGTTTGTCATACTGTTCGTGTGTCTGGTGGGTGCGTGCTTGCCAGAAATTGGGGACCCTTAAGCTTCGCCTTAAGAGTTGAACGCGATCGCGAAATCCGGCCCCTGGTGTGTACTTCAGCCACTCAGTGCATACTTATAATATGTGTTGTTACACACGCACGCACACACACACCACACACCACCACACACACGCGCGCGCGCGCGCGCGGGCGCGCGACGTATCTATAGTAATGTAGGTTTTCAATGTATTTTAACAGCACTTTTATATCAACTTGATGAAAATATTGTACAGTGATGTAGTCACATGGTCCGGTATTATAACTGCGCGTAGGCGTGACCTTTTTTATTCGTAATGGTCACGTTTCTGTCGTCCTTCTTGTGTTAACTGTCTGGCAGCTGTTCGATTTGTTCTTCTGAAACCTCTTCCGGCCAACCGCAACAAGCATCGCCTTATGGTGGGTGAAATGGCAACATCAATTGTCTAATAATATGTGCTATTTGCTTGATATAAATTTCCCTGTCGTAGAACGGCGGAGCCATATAGGCTCTGCTGTAGTTGCATGGCCTCCGAAATGGCAGGCGCGCCCGCCGTCTCGAGGTCATGGTAGTCGAGACATGTTTTTTCAAAATGTCTCACAGATGGCAGCACATTATCTAATGTTTGTTTGATATGTTCAGTAAAGTTTATTCCTCCTACAATCGCCGAAAGAGCCTAGAAATCGCCGATTGGGCTCATTTTCGTCGTGACACTGCCGAACAAAATGCGTTAAAGGGACTGTCTACCGCTCGGAAAATTTTTTAAGATTGTGATAAAATCGGGCAGATCGTGCGTTCTCTACGGGAAACAGCAAGCTTTTACTCCACCGAAGAATTAGGTTTTTAATTTTGCTCTGAAAGTGGTGCCAAAAACGCCGCTAGCGACACCTAACAGCGTGTTCATCATTTTCCAAGTGTACGAGAACCAGCCCACGCCGGCATACACATCTGCTGAAGACTATTATGTATCTCTTACAAGCGTACTTCACCTATGAGACACCTTGTTATAGCGTGCAAGAGCAATTTGTTCTTTTTTTCGTGCTTCGGGGTGACGCAGTCTTCGAATTCGTCTGCCTGTAAAGGCGCGTAGTAGTGCGCTTGTCATACTGGGCGCTGCATGTCCGTGCGCACCCCGCGCGCCGACTTTCCCTGGCCTCTCCTCCTCCTCGTCACCTCTGGAATGTCGACCTTGCACCGTTTCCTTTTGCGAAGCCTCCCGCGCCCGAAAGGGTTTCCAGGAGACGACGACGCATCATACGCTGTAACCATAGTTGCTGCATGTCTACACTAGGAAAGGAGCGACTTCGTAGATAAAAAATGTGTTTTATAATTTCTGTTTAGTTTCTCGAGAACCACTGCACGCTGGGGGCACTTCGAAAGGTACGCTGTCTATTGAGCCAAAAAACGGGAGAGCGATAAACGCGTAGACGGTCCCTTTAAGGACCTCTTGACTGCATGACATTTATGTAGTGTTTTTCCAAAGCACTTGCATGTAACATAGTGCTTTGTGGTAGGACACCTGCTTGCCATGCAAACGGCCCGGGTAGGATCGTGAGTGGGACTGAAAATTTTATTCTGTATTTTATTTAGATCTTTCTTGATTTTTCGGTCACGGACGATTTTTCGCTCACAAGCGGCGCCGAACCCGACGGCCGAATTTCTGCGAACGAGCTCTCTCGCGTTGGTGGAGAAGGAGGGCACGCAACCACTGCAGAGATTGCGCGCCCCCCTGCTTCGTGTCGCGCTGACCGCATGCTTTCGTAGATACAATTGTTTTGCCTGCTTAAATAATAATGGCTATCTCAGTACCAAACAGCAACAAGCCTATGCACAAGTCATCTATAGCGGCGCTGCTCTTTATGTCGACGTCTTCGCTCTGCATCAGCGGAATACACTGGTTCGACTTCCTCGTAGGTTACGACTTCC